>JBBPDC010004558.1:0-13914 GCA_037974485.1 Hemigrammopetersius urotaenia | reverse complement strand
TAAGTCTGTGTATTTGAGTTTCCCCTTATCTGTCCATCGTCTCTGAGCGCACGTTTTCTGAGCTGTATGTTTGCCTCATTCCTGAGCCTTGTCTCTGTTCTGGCCCGCGTGCCTTTTTGTTTTCTTTGGAGTAATAAACTCACTACAGAATGAACCCTTGGTCTCCAGCCTGCGTGTCGCAAGTTAGCTCGGGGTCTGGGCTTCACAGCCCGTCCCCTGACAGCTCTCCTATCTCTATCCCTATTTCATAATAGATTCAGCCCAATCTCTTGCCTAGGTGTTCTATTATTGAATTTCTCTTTTTTTTCTATCAACATACCCTTGGTGACTGTAGTTAAACCAAGGGAAAAAATCTCCTATTTATCTAAGTAAAAAAACATTGACAGGTATTAAAGGTTAAATATAATTTATTACATTCTGGAACTGTTTACCCTTGACTGAATAAACTCTGAGCCCAAAACAGTGAAAACAAAAATAACACTACACTCATAAAGATAAAGGTACCAAAAAGGGTTATTTGAATAAACCATTTTTGGATCCCTAAAGGTCCATTCCATTTTTGAATGTTATTGTTTGTGAAGAAACTTTCTCTAGTTTGAAAGATATTCACATATTGTGAGGGTGCTTGGAAGTATCCTAAAATTGGTAAAGAACGTTTACACCATGTAAAGGTTTTTCGTATCTTTAAAACATTTTTCATATACACACATCTCCTTTATAAATCTTGCTCTTTTTGCACCATATTTTTTATAGATCATATGTATAATTGTATTTGGTTGTATATTTTTTTTTAATTGCACCTTCTGTATTTAATGTTACATGTATGCACCTGGGGTTTGAGAGTAACATAATTTCAATTCTCTGTATGTCTGGTACGTATGGCAGATTTGACAATAAAGTTTACTTTGACTTTGGGTTCCTATTGTATCTATGGTATGAATCACATCCCTCAAAGAACCTATTTTCGCATCTTTATTTTAAGACAGTAGTAAACCTACCAAAAGGACGACATAACTGTTGTGTATGTTATATATTATAGCTAGCTTTATGTATATATGTGTCAAATTTAAGTTCGTTGTTCAACATGTAATTTGACCAGATGTGCCCAAATTGGTCAAGTATGTAAATAATTTCATTTTCAATTAATTTCATTTCAACGAAAAATATCACCGGTATTGAAATTCTGCCTCATTCCTGGTCCAGAACAGTTTTGGATCAGAAGTTCCATCATCACCCACTGTAGTATCATGATTACATTCAGTGGACGTGAATTTGACCACTTGCGATTCTCCAAACTAGATCAAATTTGTGTTACTGTAGAAAAAACAGTGTTATGTTCCTTTCTTGACTTTGGTCCACATCTGGACATATATAAACGATACGCACAGACTTAAAATAACTTTTCAGTGACCTCCCAAAAGAGAGATCTAATGCCACTTCTACTGGGCACTGTGCCCAGTTTGTGCTATCATTCTACTATTGTTACTGCGCAAGCCACAGTAAACATCATGACCCACCCTGCTTGCAAACATCTTCTAGGGTACAAATATCTTCTAGGTCTTACTACTAAATTCCATAACATTCCCTGCATATTTTTATCCATGCACATTATTTACGAGCTACAGTCTCAAGCTGTCTTGATACTGATAGTTCTAGCTGCTGCACACATTGAAGTTTCCCAAGTCTCATTAATATTTTCTTGCAGCCCAAAGCAGAACTATTGTTTACATCTGTTTACCCCATTATTACTGTCCTCTGTATTTTTGCACACATTATATTGTACTAGTTTTACACAGCTGAAGCAATTTTGTTTTGGTCAGTTTCTATTACATAACCCTTCCTTATGTTGTCTATCTATACTGTCTAAAAGAGGCTGAATATAATATAAATGATCTGCGTAAGCACTAATATTTATTCATTATGGTGATATATTGTTTGGATTATGTCTGTGCAGAAAATGTGCATGATTATGACTTATTCTCTTTATTATGAAGATATGGATTTATTATGACTGAAAAGACGCAAGCAGTAAATCACAGTCAGCAGCAAGTAAATGGAAAGAACTGCCCATTTAACGCTATAGGAGACATTTTTTCTTAACATTTTTCTCATGGTTTAGTCACAGCAAAATCACAGTGTAGCATGCCTCCTATCAAGCACTAAATGCATATGAAGCCTGTTAGGGGTTCGATCTACTGCCCACACAGCATCGCCAAGTGCCTCAGTGCGCTCTGAGTAGAAGTACTTGACTCTTCTGTATAATCATCTAACCGCTTGATTGGCTGGTATGTCGCTTAACGAGGGCAGCAGCCACCCTTTTCTCTTGATAAAAAATTCAGTCAGCTGCGTTCTATGGACTCCTCCAGTCATAAGCAGCACATGACACATCTGGGATTTGAACATAAACGCTCATCAGTGGTCTAAACCCTGTCAAGCAATGCCTGGGCCAGACTCAGAAGTAAATATAAAGAAATGACTAATCGAAACATAGCTGACAGAAACAGGAGGAATCAGAGAAGAGGTTTTGAGTCTCACTTCAGAAGGACCTAGACATACAGCACTGACGTCTGGGAGTATCCCCACGCCAGCCTATACAGCTGGGAGGAAGCATCTGCTCTGCTGACTGCCAAAGGGCTTTAGGACACAGTTTCACGGAATCCCAGGAGAGGGGTGATTGCTTCAGTAATTGGTGCAGAGCACTTCTCATCAAGGTCCTTGTGATTGCAGCATGACCAGAAATGTGCCTGAGACACTGCTTTTCACCTTTCTTTGGAAAAATGCAGACTGACCTCCATTAAAATAAGGATCCACAGCGTCACTGATGTGAAGCACCGCTTATACAAAGCAGTTTTTGTCTCTGGTCCATCTGAAAACCTAGCCGAAGAGTCCCTGCTGGAACCTTTCCGGTATCTGTGACCAGTACTGAAATGGCAACAGCACTGAACAGGATTGAATGTACACTGTAATTGCGTGATTACATCGAGTATGTAGAATAGGTAGAACAAACACACATACATTTGTGAAATTCTGCTGGTGTGGTTTTATAGAGACGGATGAGCAGTGTCCATTTGCACTGTACAAAATACCACAAGGAGTAGCTAGCTCTAGCTTTACTGACAGAATTGTATATATAAAACATATTGACATATTGGAAGATTGATGTATTGGAAGATTGTTGGTTTGCCAAAGTGGTTGAGTGGTGTCTCTTCATCCATACTGAAATTCAGCAGCTACTCAGCAGGCACGGTTAGGGGGAAGGGGGGAAAGAGGCGAGTCTGAATTTTCCGGTTAGTTTGGGAACATAAAGTATGTCTTGACTTTGCAATGTGCCTCAAAGGACAGGGCACAGGCCATAGATGTGACATCAGGCAAACAGATGTGAAAGAAACAGCGTCACCCACACTCGAGAGCGCTGCCCCGGGCTTTGAGGAGCAGATGACAGGGGAGGCATACTAGACTCAAGCAGCATGTTAGTGAGGCTCCATAAATCCCCAGCCTGGGCACCCAGTGCGGGCAGCCATTATTTGCCTGTCAGTGCGAACTAAAGCGAGAAAAGATCCCTATCCCTAATAAATTGAAGAGATGAAAATAAAAACTTCACATGTAAAATAGAACCCCCCCCACCCTGCCATGCCGAATCTGTGAGAAGAGGCGACAGTGCTGATTAGCATCCATGTCCTTTTCTATGCAGAGCCCTCCAGCCACACATACATGCACGCGCATATAGACCCCAACACTAAATGCATTTTTAAATGTGCATACACTCACAGACACACATACCTGTTACTTAATGCACTTAAGCCTACTTAACCACACAAACACACACAATGCACACACTCACACTCACAAAGACATGCATATACAAACACCGGCTCAGGTAAAGCATATAATTCATAACTCAAATACAATATGAAGGCACATATATGTTCACACATAATATACTGTTATGGAGGAGAGTAAAGCAGTGCATGTGGCATCTCACACACAGACATATACAGACACACACAAACACACACCCTCTCTTACGCACACATACCAACCCACACACACACATTTTTCTTTCTCACTACATTGTGCCGCCCACAGAAGGCGCAGGGCAGGCAGAGTCATTGCGGCTGCACTAATGCCTGGACTGGCCTGGACTGGCTGCAGGCATGTACTGGGGCATAGAATTCAAATCAGGCTCCAGCATACAGTCAGCCAGAGTTGGACGTCATCCCAGAAGCCTGCCGAGCATGCCGTCTGTGGCCCCGGCGCAACCGGGAAGGACGGAAGCCAGGCCTTGGGCCCTTCATTTCCCCCAGGGGTCCCTGGCCCTCACATCACCATTTTATTACTGTACTAATTCTCAACATTCGCCAAACATTTCTATTACCTCCATATGTACAGTATGCATGCTTGTACAGTATCTACATAAAAACCTGGGTCACAACACCCACACTCTACCTTAAGGGTTAAATCAGCTCATGCATAGCTGCATATAGATTCTGCAAATACATAAATGCAGCATCTCAAGAACATTAAAAATGTCTGAATAGCTGCAGTCTGTACATGAGAATATGCAAAGGCATCTGTAGACAAGGCCACTTTCTAGTGACACACGCACTGTTGCGCGCACCACTGGCATCTTACTGTACAGCGCGTGAGGAAAAAGAGAAAGACATGAAATTAAAATTTTGATTCATCAAATACAATATCCATCAGTCTGAACAGACTGAAAACAAATATGTTATATCATGGTATATTTCACACAGAATAGTAAACACAAACTCTCATGTGTGCAGTAACCCGAAATATAATCAACCACCAATGCAAAAGAAGAGGTGGATAAACAGATGCTTTTGAACAAGTGTGGATAGTCTCACTTTGAATTAAAACTCATTAGACCTGTAAGTGTTTTGCAAAGCAGGTTTTCCCAGCCGTAAAGCCTGAAATAAATAATCCTGAATGGTCCACTGCAGATGACTGGATTCTGTACCATCATTCTGTACTGTGGTCATTACTGTACTGTACACCAGTTTGACTTTTGCATTGCCCTTAACTTCATTCTCCACCCACAGTGCAGGTCTAATCGCAACCCTAAATCTGAAATCTAAAAAAATCAATCGTTACTTTCCAAGTAAAGGAGGACCTAAAGCTATCCTGTTAAAATTCTCTGTATCTCATCAGCTATTAGACAGCCTTGATCTTTTGCTTACCTTATCCAGCTGCCATAGATATCCTGTCCTCTGAAATATCTCCCCAGAGACCAAGGTCTGTGTTTTAGTATGCACATATGCTCACTGGACACTTTCCTGGGAACCTCTTGCCCTGTAGGTCTAGCTTCCTGGTGTTCAGCACAAGCACACCTAATACCATTTGTTTAAGCAGTTGGTCTCAGTCTTGAAATAACGGATTAGTTATAAGAGAGGCACTCCTTAATGGCCAGAGCAAAAACCTGCAGCCACACTGGCTCTTTGCAAAGAGTGAGCCTTGAGAGTGTTGGCATAGCTCATCTGTGTGTTAGCTATCGTCTAGCCTTTCATTTCGAATTACAGAGCCCTTTGGTTTTTGTGGGTAGACAACTTTCAACCTAATTGTGATACTGGTGTATGTAAGAAAATCCTTGTAAGACTACATCACTGCTGTGTTGTGAACAGTCCACTACCCAAATAATAGACAGGCAATGGTAGTCCTGTGGTCCTGATGAAAGGCTCATCTAATGATGAATGGGGTAGATGCTGGTGATCAAATTGTGTGCAATGACAAATGGTTGCAGTCAGTAACTGCACACCTATACAGTGAACCTACAGTGGGTATAGAAAAGAATGAACACTTCAAAATATTCACATTTTGCTTTTAAGTGAAAGATACACTAGCAACAATAAAAAATCATTGAGATGCGAAAAGGATCACCCCTACTAAAAATACTCAAACAGGTGTAACGGACCACCTTCATTCCATAGCAAGCTAACAGGGGCATTCCAGTTCTTGGTTGTGCAACTTAAAGCAAGGCACTCTCAAAAGATCTCAAAAATAAAGTTGTGGACAGGCAGGAGATGGAACAAAAAAATTCTAAGGATTTATCAATCCCTAGTAGCACTAGTAAAGTGTATAATTAAGAAGTGTAAAGTGTTTGGTACTACCAGTGAGCTTCTCTGATCAGGCCGTCCCTCCAAACTGGACAGAAGGGTGAGGAGGAAACTGAGAGGCTACCAAAAGGTCTATGGCAAATCTGACACTGTTACAAGAATTTATAGCAACAGATGGTGATTGTGTGCATTTGACAATAACATCACAAGGGCTTCACAAATGTGGCTTGTATGGGAGGGTTGGAAGAAAAAAGCACTCCTCAAGAAAGGCCACATTAGGTCTCAGTTGAGTCTAGGGTTGCAGGGATTAACCGGTTTGACTATTAACCGCGGTGTGAAACATTGCAGTTAATCCACCATTAAGACTTTCCCAACACCGGCTGAAAAAAAAAATCCAGACTAAAGACACAAAATAGCGCGACTCACACGGACGAAAACAATACACACAAAGATCATGGCAGAAGAAGAACAAGAGACAACCACCACTGGGACTACTCCATATCCACCTAGGAAGCACTTGAAGTCTCCTGTGTGGGAATATTTTGGGTACCCTAAAGATGCTAAAGCTACTAGCCACAACAACAGCTACTGGCTACGAGCGTCCCCTCTGAGAGAGTCTTCAGCTGTATTCTCTCACCTCATCTTTCAAGGCTGAGCTCAGACAACATGAACATGTTCTTTGCACTTCAGCTCTTTTATTGTCACTGCATTTAAGTGTTTTAGCAGAAACTAATGACCTCTGTGTTGCCTATAGATGTGTTTATTTAGAAACGTTGTGTAGCATCTTAAAAAAGCAGGAATTTTTTACTGCATTTTACGTTAAACAGTGCAATTTATAGACCTTTTACAGCCTTACAGGTGGTTACAGAGATTACTTTTATTTTACAAATTTACAAAGCAGCAATAAATAGCTTCTGAAGTTCAAAACCTGTATAGAATGTGTTTGTGTGGTTTATATATATTTCTCAGACTATGATTGTACCAGAAAAATTTTTAATCATAGCAACCGTAGTGAGACTCTAAGGTCAGATCAAAATCTAAATTTATGTTTTCAACAACAAATGATACATCTGGTAGAAAACCAATACAGTTAATCATTATAAGAACACCATACTTACAGTAAACATGGCGGTGGTAGAATCGTGTTGTGGGGGAGTTTCTCTGCAGCAGGGACTGGGGCACTTGTTAGGATCAGAGGAAAAATGAATGGGGCAAAATGCCATAAAATTCTTGTGGAAAACCTGCTGCACTCAGACAGAAATTAGTCAATGGGAAGAAGATTCACCTTCCAACATGACAATGACCTAAAGCAAACAACAAAATTGCCCAGTGGCTGAAGGAGAAAAGAGCAAATGTCCTTGCATGGTTTAGTCAGAGCCTAGACTTAAACCCTATTGGAATAGTTTGCAGTCCACCAGCAGTTACCATCTCATCTGACTGAGCTTGAACAGTTCTATAAAGAAGAGTGGGCAAATATTGCTCTGTCTAAATGTGCAAAGATGTTAGTGAACAGACTCCAGGCAGTAATTTAAGCAAAAGGTGCTTCCACAAAGTACTGACATGCAGGGTAATCCTTTATCCATCTCAGTGATTAAGGTTTTCCCTTTTTTCCAAACTGGTGTTATCATATCTTTTACCTGGATGTTCCATGCGTCTGTGCTCGGAGTTATTAGCTATTATTGTTGTTATTATTATTAGTAGTAGTAGTATCATTATTATTATTATTATTGCTGCAGCTCACACCGGTCGCACATGCATCCGCGTCCAGTATGTACATGGATATTATAAATTGAACTGAATAAACAGCTGGAAAAATTGTTTGTGTGTGTGTGTGTCTTCATTTCGGTCTGCAAAGCGAAAAAATGTGAACACCTTGAAAGGGGTGATTCTACACTCATATATGGAGCTCATAAAGCAATCAGTGGGTTCTAATGCAAGATAATAAAAAACTCACATGCTGCGACCATCTCCTCTAAAACGCCTCTTATTTTCTAGCCAATCCAGTTCCCTCAAACAAATCTGTTCATGAACCTGTAAACCTGGGGCCTCCTCAGAACTGCTGGGTTATAAAACTTTATCATGTATCTCCTCAGACCTTTGCTACCACTGTACCTATCTCAATGCATCTTTTATCTCTGTTAGCTTAGCATATTCTGGCAGGCTAGACTAGCTTGGGTTTCTTTGGTGGGATCTCCAAATGCACCACACCAATGCTTCGTGTTCTTAGTGTGTAACGATTGATGGAGATTCCACTATTTTAAAAAAACACCTGAAAAATCAAATTTATATGATTTACCCCCATAAAATTTAGTCAGACGTTACATATAAAGTTTGCTGAAAATGATTCATCCATATGACTGATGAAAATTCATCTGATATGACCACATCACTTAAGGGGTTAGATTCTTGTATGAAATTCAGCTTCATACACCATGCTTCCTTGGATGATTGTCTACATTTGATGTCTGGATAAGGTAAGAGTAAAGAGTAGCCCCTTATAGCCATTCTTGAATACACCATAGCACAGCACAGTGTGAACAGTGTAAAATTCTTTCTCGACATTGGACCCATTAATCAAGTGAAGCAGTGGGTAGCCAGTGACGGCAGTGCCCAGGGAGCAGTGTGTGTGGATGGTACATTGGTGGTGCCACTAGCAGTTCTGGGATTCAAACCCACAACCTTTACACTCCCTAACCACCAGGTCACCAGCTGTGCCAGTGGTCTAGTGGCATTTGTCTTTATTTTACACAACAGTTCCTTTAACAACCTCCTGTGGTGACCCCCAACACCCCCTCCACCCCACCCCTCCTCCACCGCCTATCCATCCTGGCCTCCGTGACTCTTACCGTTTTCCTCCGGAACAGTTGCTTATGCCCGCGCTGCTCGTCCCGTGGAAGGAGGAGGGCCACGACATGCGGGACTTCTTCAGGCCGGGTCTGTCGCTCGTGTCCACGGCGTCCGCGCGCTCCATGGGCCGGTGAGGATGGCGGTCCGTGTCCGAGTAGCCTCGGTGTTTGATGCGGATAGGCGTGCGCGGCTGTCTCCAGAGGTGCTGCGGCGGCTTGAGGGTAGCCTGGCCCTCGCGGGGCACAGGGAGGGACAGAGACAGACTCTTCTTGGAGCACGGGGGGACTTCCATCGCGGCGCCACGCAAACTCACCAAAGAGAGAGAGAAAGAAAGAGCTTCCCAGATCTGATGTGGCACAGAGGAGCTCGCTCTACGGCCGCGCGCTGGAGGCACAAACCCGCAGCTCTGCCGTCCGAGAGCGGCTCTGCTCCATGATCCGCGCCGGGGCGGAGACACCGAGTCCAAAGGTTCTGCGGCTTGTTCTGATTGTTTCTTTCCCAGACGAGACGCTGTTGGCTATGAAAACACAGTCAGACAGACAGTCCGGGGGCAGGAGAGGGGGTACTAATCACAGTGTGTGCGGATCACGGCTCGGCCCGCTTCCTCCACATGCCAGTGGGTTCTGAACTCCCCTCAAAGTTGTCCATCGAGAGTCACGAACGCCTCGAAATCTGGGCCGACTCTTCTTCATCACCGCGCGCTCTTCCTCCCCCTTAACTTTGTCCCCTGGTCGCCCATGGCGCTGCTGCCCACTCTCCCCAATTTATTGCTTTGTTGTAAAAAGGAAAAAAGTAAGTATCACAAAAAACCCAACCCTTATTGCAGAGATCCGCGCGGCTGTGCTGAGAGTTATTAGCTATTATTATTATTATTATTATTATTATTATTATTATTATTATTATTGCTGCAGCTCGCACCGTTCGCGCACGCAGCCGCGTCCAGGAAAAGTGTCGGGCGCATCTGGAAACAGGTGCACGGCGCTTAAAAGTGGCGCGCGCCGTCCCCCCGGTCCCCGACCACCTCGGACTGCGTGTGGGGTGCGTCGCGGCAATCTGCGCGCGCGGGGAAGAAGAGCATCGTGCGTGGGCTGCGTGCCGTATCCGCCGCTTCTCTCCCGTCCGCTCCTTTCGGCGTCCGCTTCTCTTCTCTCTTCCTCCACTCCGAGACACTACGCATCTCCCCCGGAGAACCGCCTGCGCGCCCCGGACACCGCGCTCGCGCTCTTCGCCACTGATCCCGGCAGTCCGCCTTGCGCTGACATCCCTCTCTCCGGCGACAGATCCTGATTCACAGCACAGCTCACCAACAACTACTCACTCTCCATCTCTCTCACTCTGGCGCTCTCTCTCTCTCTCTCTCTCTCCCTCCCTCCCTTCCTCCCTCCCCTTCTCTCGCTCTCTCTCCACTCGCTCCCCCCTTCTCTCTCGTTCGCTTTCTTTCCCTCCCTCCTCTTTCTGTCCCCTTTCCTCTCGTCCTGTCTCTCTCTTTCACCCTCCGCTCCCCCCTCTCTCTCTCACTCTGTCTCTCAATCGCTTTCTTTCTCTCCCTCCCCCCTCTCTCCCCTTTCTTCTCTTTCTGTCTCTCTCTGTCTGTCTTTCTCTTTTACTGCTATCCTTTTCCTGAAGACCTATAGTTTAAGTGTTGCAGGGGTTTTCTCTTTTCACTTTGATCTCCAGTCTGTTTCTGAACCAAAGCCCGTTTCTTGTCTGAACTTAGGAGTCAAGCTTCAGCTGTCCCTGATCAGCACAGTTACACTGTTGCGTTTGAACGAAGGGGTGGTGGTGGAAGTTTGTTTGTCGGCAAACAGTGCCTCTCCAGCAGCTCCGGCTGTTTTGTTTAAAGTCATGAAAAAGAAAAGTGCCATGAAATGGGGTGGGGATGGGGATGGGGGTGGGGGTGGTGTAGTGGGTAGGATACCTGCCCCTAGACCAAGAGGCCATGGGCTCGAATCCTACCCTCAGCACACCACCACTGGGTCCCCGAGCAAGACCCCCAACCCCAAGCCGCTCCAGGGAGACTGTCCCCTGTAGCTAGGGAATGGAAGTCGTTCTGGATAAAAGCATCTGATAAATGCTGTAAATGTAAATGAAATTTCAGTTGGTTTTTAGCCACCCGTCCCCATTCCTGTTCACCCTCTACAGCTTTCTTCATGAGCTCAGGACTAAAGTCTTTCAGTGGACTGTTTGTGTTCTTCAATCTTCAGGCACTATGTGTAAAGGGTCCATTTGTCATACGTGAACACACCACAGCACAAAGTGTGAACAGCACCCATTCACCAGGTGAAGTAGCGGGCAGCCAAGAATGCAGTGCCCGGCGAGCAGTGTGTGGGGACAGCACCCTGCTCAGGGATGCCTCAGTGATGCCACTCTCCATTGAACAGTGAGCACACTGTGCCACGCAGGAATACACACACATACAATAAAGAGCCCATTGTCATGTATTTTATATAATTTTCCTGTGAAGGCTGTAGGTTCGAATCACAGGACTGCTAGTAGCACCACTCTCACTCGCGCGAGCTACTGTCTGCACACACTTCTCCCCAGATGCTGCGTTCCTGGCTGCTGGCTGCTTTACTGAATAGGTTAAAGGCGGGGAAGAATTTCACACTGTGTGCTGTGGTGTGACAAATGGATGACAAATGGACACTTTACACTTACACTTTACACTTAATTAGGTTTAATGGAACATTGTCAGTCATTATTCATTTTTAAATCACCACTTGCCAGCCCCCCGTTTGAAGCAGGCTATTTTCGTTACTATGTTTCTAAGAGTGATATATGTAAATTATCTCTACCGTGATTGACTACCCTGTATTGTATCATATATAAAAACCAGTCCAGGCTAAAACATCTTTATAATTTTAGTGTGAATGGGCAGGGCTAAACTATTATAGGCTGAACAGACATATATACACTGATCAGTCAGAATATTAAAACCACTGGCAGGTGATGTGAGTAACATTGACTGCAAAGAGAGCAAGAGAGAGAGTGCAAGAAAAACAAGAGCAACCAAGTAACAGGACAAGACGACATTAAAAATAGAGGAAGACGGCAGTAAATAATAATTATGCTGCAGAAAGTAACAATGCTGCTGGGACTTCTTGGCAATGCAGTTTGTCCATGTGAGGTTCTCCCCAACGTGAACACCAAGAAACTTGTTGTAGCGGACAATCCCCTTTGAGGTGCTGTTGATGTTCTACTGAGAGTGATCATGTCACGCCCACCTGAAGTCAACAACAATCTCTTTTGTTTCAGGTCCAGCAGTCTCAACTTCACAATCAAATGCTGAGGAATGATGGTGTTGAGTGCTGAACTAAAGTCTATAACAGCATTCTGATATAGACTTAGCAGGGTGAGTGACGGCCAGGTTAAGGGTGGTGGAGGTGGCATAAACTGCTGAGTGCTTATGATGATATGGAAACTGCATAGGGTCCAGTGAGGGGGCAGCTGTGATTTGATGTGCCTCATGACGTGCCTTTTGAAGCACATCATGATGAGTGTAATGGATCAACAGTCACCGAGGGAGGTCACTGATGACTTCTTTGGCTCAGGGATGATGTTGGTGGTTTTGAAGCATGTCAGAACAATGGTGGTGCTCAGAGAGATATTGAAGTTAATTGAAGTTATCTGCCAGCTGGTCTGCACATCCTCGGAGCACACGACTAGGAATGTTGTCTGGCAGCCTTCCATGGTTTGACTCACAGCAGCCATGTTCAAACAGAGAACCTGGTCATTTGGGGTGGTTCCTTAGTTTGGTGGTTGGTGATGACCTGGATGCTGTGCCACATGTGTCATATGTTCCCAGTGCCCTTTAAGTGGCTGTGACTTTTCTGAGCATCTGCGTGCTTCGCTGCTCTGATAGCCCAGGACAAGTTGGCCTTATCACCTGATCTGAAATTGGTGTCTCATGTTCTCAGCAGCAAGCACGCATCCTCAGTCCAGGGTTTCTTTTTGGGGCATGTGGTGATGGTTGTGGAGACAGTAAGTTGATCAAAGCACTTGCTGATGTAGCCAGCCACTGGCGCCATGTACTCCTCCAGGCTGGTAGGGCTCCCATAGGTTGTAGCCTCCCTAAACATGACCTAGTCAGTGTGCAGTTCTGAAGAGCAGAGATGGCACCTGGGGCCCAGGTTTTTGTTTTTGCGTCAGAACAGGCTTGACACATCTGATAAGCTGTCTGTATGTTGGGATTAGCATTACAGAGATGTGCTCTGAGTAGCTGAGGTGGGGATGAGATTCTACATACTGATGGAATCAGTATTTGAATGATTAAAATCTTCAGCGACAATAAACACTCTCTGGATGAGTTCACTGATGGCTCTGTAAAAAGTGACCAGTGCGTTGTTAGTGCTGGGTGGGATGTACACCATAACTATGAGCTATGGTAACTATGGTAAGTAAAATGACCAGCATCTAACAGTCACAAACTCCAGCAGCAATGAGTAGTAACTAGAAACTACCACAGCATTCATACACTAGTCAGTGTTGATGTACACACACAAGCCCCCTCCTCACAATTTGTTGGTCAGAGCTGTGCTTCTGTCTGAGCAGAACATTAGCATGACATTAATCTAGGTAGCCATGTCCATAATGCTGTTGCTGAGCCATGTCTCTGTGAAAACAAAAACACAGCAATCTTATGCTGAGTAGTTTTCTGGAGTTGGATGTAGTCCAGTTTATTATCCAGGGAGCAAACATTGGCACGCATGATAGGATAACTGGCCAGCTAGCATTAGCTTTTACACTAGCATGGAACATGACTTCAAGGTGTTGACTTCCCCAGATCTTAGTCCGATTGAGCGTCTGTGGGATCTGCTGGACAAACCACCTCTCAACTTACTGCACCTAAAATGTCTTAGTGTCAGATACCATAGTACACATTCAGAGGTCTTGTGGAACCGGTCAACAGGTCATAGCTAGCTTAGTCTCAGCCTCAGACGTCACGCCCACGGAACGTTGGCTAAACGTCTGATGCATATGGTACACTTAACTGGAA
>JBBPDC010004548.1:0-13915 GCA_037974485.1 Hemigrammopetersius urotaenia | reverse complement strand
CTTTTTTCCACCATACCTACTGTAAAGCGACCTTGAGCTCTGGAAAGGCGCTATATAAATAAAAATTATTATTATTAAAATTGAAATCACATATAACTATAACTATTTGATACTTTCTTAGCAGTAACTGTCCACTAACACTTCACACCCTACAACAACAAAGCCTCGCAGGTAAACTATATTCACTGTGGCAATGAAGTGTGCCAACACCTTTGACCAGAGCAGTTACTGACTATGTACCTGCAAGTACAAACAACAAAAGTCTATGCTGAGTATGAGTGTAATTGAAAAACGCCCAAAACAATTTTTTACCTTACTGAAACTTACCATCAGAAAATAAGGAAGTTCATATGGACTCTGCAGATACAAGTCCGAAAGTAGAACAAATACTAACTTAGATCAAATAACACTTCTTTCATCAGACTGGAAATAAGGCTTAAAACTGTACTGTACTGTCAGCAATGTTGACAGACCAGGAGTGAGACGTTTCCTGTTTAGCAACTCCACAACACAGAGTGAAAGACATTATAGGGAAAAACACCCTATGCTAGGAGCACAGCACCATGAAAACCCCCTGCCAATCTGAACCATAACAGTTATAGCTGATGCTGTAACGTGGAACAATAGTTTATTCTAATAAAAATGTATGTAATGATTAGTTGTCAGCCTTAACTAGCTATATCTCTTCATAACTATTTGGTCCTTTTTGTTTCCCTGCACTGTTTCAGCTCTGAACTTCTGACCTCCATGTTAACCATGTTCTTTGCCTGATCAAACAAATGGTACCTCACACTTCTGATAGTGACCATAATGAGGCCATGACTAGTCCACAGCTTCCTGGATATTCTCCGCTGGACCTTGTCTCCCAGCAACCACAACTGCAGCAGCAGGAGGAAAGAGGACAAACAACCCCCCCAAGGGAACTGGTTCAGTTCAAGAAGCTTAAATGTTGTCTGTGTGATGCACAAGCAGGCAAAACCACAGAACAAACAGGGCATCGGTGGGCTAAATGCACACTCCTGTCTGGCAGAAAGGGTTTGGCAGAGTGGGAGATAGCACTGAAAAGAAGGACACTGGGATTTATGGAGTAACTCTATGATTCATTCCTGTATTGAGACTTTGAAATTCATACATAAATGAAAATGTCACAGTGAGTACACAGATAAAGGTGTATTCATGAGCAAGTTACTGTGTTGAAACTATTTGCCAACTTTCATGAACCAGCTGAAAGCAAACAACAGAGCTTTAGATTTTTTTGTCAACCATTTCTGTTACTACAGTTTCAGTTCAGTACCAACAATACACCATTACATCATACCATTAAACAAGACACAAAACATACCTCAGAGGATAGATAAACCTTTTCAAAAGGGTTTAAGGGATCAGCTTTGCTCCATGTCCGCTGGCTGGATAATGCATCAGCTAACTTTCTGAAACACCTTTAGTGAATTAAGCAGATTTGTTTCAAACAAGAAATTGCCCCTTTCAGTTAGGGTTAGGGTTTACTGGATCTTTTGGATTTGTCAAAATGAGGACTGTCATAGTTACTTGGTCAAAAAGTCAATTGAGTAAAATGTACGTTCTCACTCCCAAGTGGTACAAATGTCTAAGCGCTGGTCATCTTTGATCATCTCCAGTTTATGCAGACTGCAGATTATCGTGTTAATCACTGAAAGACAGCCACATGCATTATAGTGCAGAAGCATATGTTTATTATTACAAATTGTGTTACATACATGAAATTTGAGTTTGCTGTGTACAATTAATCTTCAAAATAGTCTCCAAGTAGGGCTACACTCCAGCTCTCCTATAAATGTTAAATCTCTATATTCCTGTTGTTAACGCTGGAGAATTGTCCTCCGCTCTGTTGGAATAAAAGCTATCCGAAAACTACCAAGCATGAGTTCAGGGACAGACTTTTTTCTGGACAGCGTTCTGGACACATCAGACTAGCAACATGCTAACGTTCTGCTCAGACAGAAGTGTGCTGTTCTCTAGTTACTGCTCAATGCTGGCGTTTGCGACTGTTAGATCCAGACCATTGGAATTCACCACCAGCGCTATTGTAAACCGTTACCTAGCTTGAAAACAGGTGGACTCTTAATTGTCACTATTAATTGTTGACCTTAATCACGCAAATCAGTCCTCCCTAGATTCCACAAGTATGTGGACTTTGCAACAATGGGTGTGAGCATGCTATACAAACATCACTGTGCGTATCACTCTGAGCCCTGTCCGCACCTCAGATACTCAGACCAGGTCATCTAGGTCATGCTCTTGCCAGCATATACAGTACTTGTCAGATGGGCCGAGCCCTTTCTGAAGCAATGCACAGCTCAAACCATATCATCAAGTTTGATGAAACCCTGCCGGGTTTGATCAGCAGGAACAAAGAAGCGGCATACAGAGAGCCAACAACCGGTCTCTGAATGTGGAGAAAACAACAGGTGGTTTTTGATGTTCAGTGAAGAGTGACTGCATCACGCCCTCCTGATGCCAACAGCTCCTCAGTGGAGATTGTTTAGAGCACCAAATTCCTTGGTATTCACCAGAAAACTTGATCCCGGCTTCATCCTAGAGGAAATTGCTTAACTGCTTTCTACTTCCTGCGGAGACTGATGAGGACAACCCTGTCCCAATCCTCACCACGTGCTACAGAAGGACTATGGAGAGCATTCTCTATAAATGCATCATGGCTTGGCATAGGAATTGTTCCATTTTGAATCAAGAAACACTACAGAGGATGGTGAGGACAGCTGAGATCATCAGAGTCTCTCTCCTTTCTGCCATCATTTATATACACAGTGAAATGGTCTACCTTAAACAACGTATACCCCAACTAACACTATAAATACACCTTTATTATATACATTCTCTGCCGTTATATGCACAGTGAATCCTTTGTTGTTGTCTACCTGTTTTGCATTTTTGCACACTCTGCTGCTAGAATTCAGTATATTACTGTATTTACTCAAATGTTGACTGCACTGAATGTTTTCTTGTGGTGTAGTAGTCTTGTGTTGTTCTGTTTTTGTTCTTGTGTTGCACTATGGTCCTGGAGGAACGTTGTTTGGTTTTAGGATGTACTGTGTATATGGTTGAAATGACATTGCTAATGTGGCAGAACTGTGTTGCCTTTATAAAAGAAGTAAAAACAGAAGGTGGTTGAATAGGAACAATGTCTGGGTAAACACAACATAGAACATCAAATTTAGAACGTTCACCACTAGCAATGAAAGTCCAACACAGCTTTTAAGTCAAAACTGACCTTGTTAGTTTATGCCTCTGGGCATATTTATCACAATTCATCCTCAAAATTGTTTTTTTTTTTCTTTGAAGTGTTGAGACGACGTCCTAGGCTTAAGATTGCATCACTATGCAACCTTAACAGAGGCCAAATTCAACTTTTGGATGACTAATGGCCCCAAAAGAATGGCAATGAGTAACAGGTAAAACTCGCCTATCCTGAATAACTGACAGACATAAAAAAAAAAACTGCCTGCATGTGCTCAGAAACAAAAACAAAATACAATTTTAATAAAACTGTAACTCACTTGTTGAAGATAGTTCTTCCAGAGGAGCAATCCAAACTGTCGCAGAATAGCCATTGCAACTGATCACAGCTGCACAACCTACAAAAAAAAAAAAGAGAAATGTACTTGGCTCACAAAAACAGCAGAATAAGAAAAGCATACCTGAAATACTGCACACACTGACTGGCTAGATTGGGACGTTTTGGGGCAAATGGCAGGATTACACCAATCACTTAATATTAAACCATCTGCTTAATATACTGCAGGTCCCTCTCGTGCCACCAAAACAGCTCTGCCTCACTAAGGCATGGACTCCACACGACCTCTGAAGGTGTTGTGATGTCAGGCACCAAGCCAGGCAGCAAACACTTTAAGTTCTGTGTTGCTTATTATATACACTACCGTATAATAATAATAATAATAATAATAATAATAATAATAATAATAAAAATAATAATAATAATGATAATAAAAAAAACAAAAAACTAAGTTCTGTGTTGTGAGGCTAGTTTAAAAACATTTTAAGATCATCTCATTTTAGCAGTCATATGATCAGGTTTCTGGGGCTTCGATCACTTAGAGGATAGAAAATAGGAGTACCAAGTTCACACACCCTCCAATGACCCATATTATTTTAAGCTCCAGAATCTGTGATGATAGCTGCAATAACAAGGTGCTCTAATGACACACAGATAAAAGTCTTTGATTCTAATCTCATGTGATTAATAAAAAAACATATGGATCGAACCTAGCTGAGCTCATGATAATAAACAAGGAAGTCATAAACAGCTGGACCGAGGGTGAAGGTCCTGCAAATACACACACCGTGTCAATAACACAAACACACACCAGACAGGAGAAAACACACACCAACCGATAACAGAAAACATCACACACCAGACAGGAGAAAACACACACTAACCGATAAGAGAAAACATCACACACCAGACAGGAGAAAACACACACTAAACGATAACAGAAAACATCACACACCAGACAGGAGAAAACACACACTAACCGATAACAGAAAACATCACACACACTAGCAGATTACAAAACACACACCGGACAACAGAAAAATAAATCATACAACAGAAAACCCCCACAAACACTAGACAGAAGGCCTGGAGGAGATGGATGCTGTTTTCAATCATATTTAACATTTTCTGTCGTTCCTCACAGAAGCGTCTAAATTACGCGTGTTTGAGGAACAATGCCGAATACTCCTTCACTTACCTGTTAATGGGGAGAGCTGTCGGGTCTGATCAGGGATCGGTTCGGGTTGAGATGGTCGGTTCCTTGGAGGCCTACCAGAGCTTGTGTTTCACACAAACGCAGGGAGAACCAAACACATCTGCCCTGAAAGGTCTTAAGAAGAATAAGGCTGGAGGATCCGAGCACAGCTTCATGCAGACGGTCAGATGTTTTCTGGGCACAGGGACTTCATGAGCTTCCGCAAGCTGGAAGACAGGCCTTTCAGAGAGAACATCAACACACTCGGAGCTCAGGTCTGGAGGGAGACGCTGGAGCTCCGAGGAGGCAGCAGGGCCGGTTCGGGTGACATTGCACCGAGCAGCCACATCAGTCAACAAAACAAACACGTGACCCAGCTGTTGTCACGTGAGCATAGACAAAGACGTCCCAAAATGACCAGAAATAATCTGCAGGTTGTTCTTCTCACCCGGCCTCTCAGAACCTCAAGAACGGGTCGGACCGAACAGCAGAGGGTCTCAGATAGTGTCCGTCACCCCTACACGGGTTCCAGGGATGGTTTATGCCAACGCACCAAACACCAGGAAGAAACCAATCGTGTATTTCGAGGGGGGCGGCATTTAAAAAAAAATTACAAAAATAAATAAATAAAAATGTCCAGAGCTCCGTCTCCTACTGCAACAATTTTTATTTTTTTACACATTCAGCATTTTGTTTCAAGTACTGCCTTTTCCATTTCCAATTTACATATGTACACAGTATCAAGTTATTTACAGATACAACCCTTGATGTGAAATACAGTACTGACCAAATCCAGCAAGTAATAATTTAATGCTTTGTGTTGTCCTCCGTTTGTCATAAACCAGGTAGACTTCTACCTGCAGAGCACTGAATAAAAAGTCAAATATTGATTGTTCAAGCAAACATCACAGCGTTGGGAATATTTTTGCAGCACTGGGTAAAACGAAGTGCTATTTCATTCGAAGAAACGGCACAATCCAACATCACACATTAAACAGGGCTAGTAGCAACACAGTTGGTTTCTGTGTTATTCCACATTCAAAACACACAAGTATTGCTTCTTGTAGTCACAGGTCAAACAGTAGTTCCACAATATGTTTGGTACAATCTGAAATGGTACAGTACAAATATCACTGCCAAGTTACTCAACAGTTGAACATTCAGTCAGCTACGCCGTTTGAAAATAGTCACAGAAATCCAACATCTTTGGCATCAGAGACTCAGAAAGCACCATAGAACACAAAAAGGTAGACAGAAACATACAAAACATATGGGGTATAATTGTCGTGGCAGTGTACTCCCAGAAAGAAACAACTTGATGACTTTCAAGGAAGCTTTCAGTGCTGAAAGAATACATATCAATGTAAGTATGTAAACAAATCACAACTGCTGAGTCAGAGTTCTTCTCATGGATTGGATGGGAAGCCAGTAATAAGTCTGTAGATTTAACATAATGTGTCAGACATACACAGACACACAAGACGACCTCCGAGAGTTTGATGGTTTGATTAGAACTTGCTTGCGTATCGGTTCTGTGAGGGCAGTCACGCTCACAGTCACAAAACACAAGAAATTCAACATGGCATGCATCGAGTTAGAAATGATTCAAGTATGACGGTCAGTTTTTTTGTACCAGTCCTTCACTTTTCTTCACACTAAAAAGGAATAAGGTAGTGGTGAGCAGTTGGCTCATTTGTTACGGACGTTGTGGAGGCCGTTCTGTTTAGTCTTTATTTAAATGATAATGTCTATTCTGGTGAGTATTCCTCACAAGCTGAGTTTATGACCTGAACAGGATTCAAAACAATGGTGTAAACCCTTTTGGCTCAGTACTTGGAAAGTGCTAAAAGGCACCACAGTGTCACAAGAGGCATCCTTAACAGTCCTCATAACCAGGGTTGCTGAGGGTATTAGCTGAGCAGTGACAAATTGGTGTCCATGATCTCCTCTTCTTCCCCTTCCACTTCCATCTCTCCCCCACTATGAGCTGCTGTGTTCTTCCTCTTTACCTGCCTTTGAGCAGAGTCGCTGGGCCGCTGCATGGGGACCAGCAGGTGGAAGCCGGGTGAAGCAGATGCTGAGGCCGAGCTAGAGATGAGGTTTATGGGGGAGAGAGAACAGGGCACCAGGCTGGAAGCAGTGGAGGTAGAAGGGCTGCTGCTTTGGACAGAGGAGTAGCCAGAGCTGTGGAGGTCAATACAGAGTGGGCGTTTTGAAGACGAAGGCTGGTGAAACCATGGTCTGGGATGGCTGCTGCCTCTAGAGGACGCTTCAGTGGTTGCTTCGGTTCCACTCATGCTGTCATCACTGGAAAGAGCACGACAGTGCTGCCACCCATCCGCAGGTTCTGTGGAGAACTGCAACTGGAGGGCGAGGGCTGATGCTATGCAAAGAAAAACAATTACACATCAATAAGTTTTTCAAAAACACTCTAAAAATTCCAACAGGAAATGCAACTGCAAAATGAAACCAAAGAAGCGAAGAATTAATTGGGAAGTCTCATGCAGAGGAAGAATTTTGTGCTGCTCACACTGTGTGCTGTGCCATGCTGTGTTCCTTTATGACGGATGGACACTTTACACTTGCACACATACCCTCAACATGAGTGTAGGTTTGGTCTATAAGGTTTACTCACTCTCCGCATCACTTCTGGAACATTGTTACATTACTTTTAGGGATGCAACAAATATTAGGCCATTATATATTCAGCAGGATTAAATTACCATATAAAACCAAAACATCCCAATCGCCATGCGGAGTATGAATCACAGAAGGCTGCAAGACCCTTCGAGCACACCCACTCTGTCTGTGGCGGACGTTTTTGAAAAGGCAAGGAAGTTTTCCAGTGATTGCACCAAGGCTAAGGGCATTTTGTTCATGCACTTAGCTAAAATATACAATTAAATATCTTCTCATATAAAACAAGTGAATTTAAGCACATTTTAATATTCTGAACTATCTTGCTTTTAAGCTACTCAAAAATAAAATTTCCATATATATTTTCAAATATATTTTTTATTATATATTGTGCATGGATTGAATGCACAGATTTATTCTTTGAACCATGAATATTAATTTATGCAATTGCAAGGCTTGACTTTAGTGAGGTATGTTAGATACTCAAAGACGCCTTGAGTCTCTTTTAAAGTGCTCTATAAAATGTATTATAAGTACACAGTCCCAGCCATAACAGTAATGACAAATTTTTCAGCGTTTCGGTTTTCATCCATGTGTTTCCTCATTTTCAGTTTCGGGCAAAAAAAAAAAAACAAAAACCAAAAAATAAAAAATAAAAAAAAAACCTTGGGTGCGTCCCTAATTACTGTAATTGGAAAGATGCTTAAAAAAGTTTCATGACAGTGTGAGGAGCAGAGGACAGTTCTAAGTGCTACCTGCCATGCTGCTTTCACTGCTGGTGTGACCTGTTTGGGGGCCAAAATGAAAAGTAAGACTGTCCCTGTTGCACACCACACCACACCACTATGTGGGTAAAACATACAAAGGCACTCATTCTCTGTGCAGCCCTTTCTCAAAATCAAATACAGCCAAGTTACTTTAGTAACTTGACCCAATGATAAAAACTACACAGTAGCATCCACAATTGCTAGTATATTTTTTTAAAACTCTAGATGTACTCACTCTCTGCTTCTTTCTCTCCTTCACTTTCCCCGTCACCCTCATAGCCTGAACAGGAAGCATCCAGGCTCCAGTCTAAGATGTCATCTAGGAGCGTCTCCTCCTGAGTGGACAGTTCAGCTGTGGGTGTGGCTACAAAACCCCCTCGGTGGGTCTGCATGCCACCATCTTGCCTCCTAAAAAGGGTGAGCAGATATTTTAGCCCTACCGGAGTCACAAAAGTGTGGGGATTCTTTGGAGGCACCAAATGGGCAAAGACCTTTCAATCAATCAATCAATCAATCAATAAATAAATACAGATGAAAGCATGCCAATACAACCACACCTCTTGTTGCCAGACGGCGAAGACAGGAAGCCGTGGATGTCTGCTGAGTGGCCACTGGAACTAGGAGGTTCAATCTGAGGTTCCACCTCTGGGACCTCCAATACTTGGCAAAGTTCTTTAAACCCAATAACCTGTGGATTACAAACCATTTACAGGAGGTCACTCTGTACGAAAGTGCAAACTTTTACACAGTGGACAAAGATACAAGGAATTCACAGTAAGATCCATTAATTTCATATCAACACTAAGTGTTTGACTACTACATAGTTTATTTTTCTTCTTACTAATCACTGATCATCCCTCTCATCCAGTCATACACACTTAGACTGCCTCTCTATAGCCCACTGTAACCATCTTTCCTTGCATTGGGTGTTAATGCTGGTTTTCCTTTGGCTTTTCTGAATGCAAATCTCACTTCAGTACACCTATTCTTACAGCTCAGTCACAACCAATGGCTACAGTTTGTCGTTTCATTTTTCGGCTTGTTTTGTTTTTGTTGCCCTATGCTTCCTTAGTTGGTGGTCTAATGTTGAGGTTGTTGTGCCTGTGATCAGATTGGTTTGAATCCCAGTCCTGCCAGTGGCACCACTAAGGTGCTCTTGAGCAAGATACTGGCCACACACTTGCTGGGTTTTCTTTACAGAAACGTTACAAAAATGTAGCAATCAGCTATGTAAAAATTCAAATCAATACAACATTGAGTTTCTAATTTATAGTTCTACACTATTTTGTTAAACTAGGCAAATATGAAAAAGTAAATGAACTTTGTGTTAATTTAAACAATTGAAGTTGCATTCAGTGGCTTTGGGAAGTTTTGAACTTCTGAAAATGAGTGGAAATTTTGCCCAGGTTTTGTAAAGTGCAACTTACAACAGCTGCTATGAAATAATGTATGTGAAATCAAAACACCTTCCTGACCATGTAAGGGGTCAGTGACCGCAAAATCATAGCAAATGTAATCTATTTACATTAGCATATGACAGCTAATCAAGCCACATTCCAAAATTCTGTTGTTTCATATTACACCCCCTGAAACGTAGAATAATAAAAAAAAAAAAAAAAGAGAAATACTCACTTGGTCTTTGCTAATCTGTTGGTAAACATCACTTTCAAATCTCTGCTTAACTCCAATCAGGGAGACATGTCTGTAGTCTTTGGGTGCATCTTGACTGAAGCTGCCAAAGGAGATAAAGGGGAAAAACAATAATAATGAATGAAACTGAAATATGTATATAATGAAGGAAACAAATATTTGAAGCATGGCCAAACTCATCCACACTATGGGAGCGATTCACTTCGAAACCAACTAAAAATGCTGCAAGAGAGCGTTGGGTCAGGAGAGTGTGCAGAGAGACGGCAGAGTGTGTGTGTGAAACAATTTCTTCTGGGCTCAATACAGGGTTTTCTAAAACCCAAGATGTATTTTAAACAGATATAAATCTTTTTGCTTTAGCCACTTCAGGAGGTGGTCCGAGATGCATTTAAGGCACTGTCCCATCGACTGCCCTGTAGTTCTGTTTACGGAACAGATCACTTTTCAGCACCTAACGCAGTTCTTTCTGACATAAGCAGTTTTCATCCCGTAACCCAGTTTGGATTAGTCAGTTAAAATAGTTCAGTTCAACTTTACTTCGTCCTTTATCACCGTCTCACTACCACACGCTGTTTTAGCACAAGTAGTTCACGATTGCTTGTAAACACTGGCTGTATTGTCCAAAATTGCTACTGTACTGAACTGAAAAATGAGTATTACAGGAAATTTTGTTATTGCATGAGCGGATTTGCATATCAGATTTCAATCTGGCCATTCAGATACTGTGAAATATGGTAAGCTTAGACTATGTTATATTGCTCAAGTCTTCTAAAGTTTTATTCCACTGGTTAAATATCCAAGCGTCCAATGGATGATGGGATCACCACCCCCACCATCCAAGGGCTCAAAGTACAAAAAAAGTAAAAAAAAAAAAAAAACATCTACAGCAACACTTAACTGACCAAGTCAATTAAGAAAAAAGGAGAACTCACCACTTGATATAGAGCAGCAAAGCACAGGGCACCAACTCCTCTTTACTAAAGCCAGTGTTCTCCACCAACTGGTTTGGCCAAACAGGAGCTGTAGGAACACCGAAGATATGAGGAACAACTCTCTCAAGGAAGATACAAGTAAACTCAAGCAATAATTAACACTGCAAATACTATGAGAAAGATCTGTTAGTTTTGAACGTCCTTCTGTTACTTTTATCAAGATAAAGGAACCAACTGTAGTAATACATGAATGATTGTGTTCTTACCGTAATTGTGTAACGCTCGGGTGAGCAGCAGGGTGGCGCAGGCGAGGCGAGAAGGACCAGGCACAGTGAGGGGCGACCACAGCAGAGAGAGTTCACAGGTGTAGCTGAAGAGATGAACGCTCCGCCACTCAATAGGCAGCAGGGACTGCAGCACCTCCCCATAGTCCAGTAAAGTGGGAATCTGAGAGGTGAACAGCATAAATTACTTACTAAGAGAAGTAGATTTGTGTTTTAGGACATGTATAGGCAGAGCTGCAGATGGAAAAATTCATTACCAGTAATTAACACTGGTCACCATTTACTCATTTCCACTAAATCGTGCAGTCCCATGCTTTACTACCCAAATCATCAAATGATCCAGCAGAGTCTTAAACACCCTTTTCTGTATCAAAGGTTATTTTAAGTAATTTGCATAATTATACAGGGCTTGCACTCATTTGCACTTTGCCTTATGAGATGAGAACAAAAAAAAACCCTGCTGTAAAAATACTACAGGTAAGAAAGGTCAAATTTTGTACCACTCAGGTTTAAAAAAAAAATCTAAATGTATTACAAGAAAACTTAAAACAAATGTAACTGACTGGTTTTAGAGTGTATCAATATTCACTAAGTGGAGTTTAATGGCTGTGAAAGTTTCTGAACGAGTTTAATCAAAATATCTGACCAAGTTTTTTTTTTTTTTAAACATCATTTGTCCTGATCATCTGGATCGATTAGCAGTGAAGGGGACATTATGATGTTGGACCCATGGTTATATTTCAAACGCTGTAGGAGGAGAAGCGGCTCCAAATTCAAGGAATAAAAACAATACAAACTAAAAGATTAATTTAGAATAATTTAAATGCGAGCACATGGTTGCTATAAACCCAGTGTTGTGTTACTACAGACTACATAAATAGGATCAAGTATTCTTCAAAATGTTGCCAAAAATATTGACCTGCTCTCTCTAGACTGTCCGATACTAAAGATGGTGATGGTGCTCGACACTCAATACTATTTTCAATCCTACAGAGGGAGGAAAAAAGCGGGACCGTCGCACCAGTTCTCTGCAGAGGAGAGACTCGCGACCGGCCTCGTTTGATAGGTCTTGGGGACCTCTTACTGTAAAAATTTGGTGGCACTGTTTTTCCCCGGCCAAGCTGCAGACAAAATGCTCCGTTTTAGCTGGATCTGAACTTGGCTGTGCATTTAAAGATGCACAATGCTTTTCCCCTGCCCTCCAAACCAGGACTCACTGGAAAGGTCTCACAGAGATCTTCTGCAGGGAGGACAGCTTCGCCACTGGCCACAGTCGATAGGTCTGGGGGAGCTGAGGGTTGTTCCCCAAGCCAAGCTAGGAGGCAGAATGCACCATGACACTCATTTAAAACGTGTGTGCCACTTTTTTTCCTCTGTAGAAAGCCATGGGGAGCTTTGGGGCACTGAGGCTCTTCCCCTGGCTCTCTACAGAGGCAAAGGGGAAAAAAAAAAAAAAAGGGGGACACACACACACCTTTAAATGAGTCCCGAGTCGAAGGTCATGTAAACATTTTCAATGCCTGTTAAATTGTTGCAGTTTGCCGGCGATGTCTGTGAACCGGAGATGCAAAACTGGCATTTAAGTTTCGATACTAGTGCTAACGGAGATTGAACTCGATTCTAAATTTTAGTATCTGAAAATCTTTTTTTGACATTAGCTCTCACCAATCCATTTATAAGTGAGGACAGCATCCACAGCTTATTTTTAATTAAACCACAATGAACAGTGTGCTGATGCAATCACACTAATAAAACTTAGTGTAGTAGCAGAAATGTATTAGAAACAGTGATTTTTTCCCTCTCAGTAAAAAAATTAAAACCCAACTAGTATGGTTTTCTTTTTGCATTTTACAAGTCTCATCTCTACTTACTCTGATCTTCCCCTCCAGCACAGAGATGACCTCCCCCATCATCCGTACCAAGTCTTCATACTGATAGGTGTTATCAGTGAGCCACACAGCCTCTCTGATAGTTAAAATGTCTTTACTTAAATACCTGAGAAAAAAAAATACAAAAGTGGCAATGAATGAATCAATAAAATCAAGCAAAACAAAAAATAAAAAAGGAATATATAAACTCATTTATTCTTATTTGTTATGCTAACACTGACCCAGAACAACCATGAGGCCAAATGTTAGACGGGATGGACAAACACTGATGGGCACACAGCCCTTTGATTAACGATCCAACAACTTCAGATGTAGAATGACAATACATCAAACAGGTAATCAAATTTTTTCCATTGTATACAGTCACCAACCATGAATGCCAAACACACCCCTGAAGGTTTCTGACAGAAAAGGCAGGCTGACAAATCTTTAAACTCAAGATAATTACATTTTGCTAATCCCCACTAATCAAGTAAGGAGAACATTTGAAATCAAATATTTTTCAGTTATGACAACCAACAGAGACAACAAACGTCTAGGTCTGCGTTACAAAACTCACCTTGTGCAGATTACCATGCAGGCAATGCCTAGAAGCTGCAGCCTAGCCTTGGGCACAGAGCGGGAGGCCAGATACCGGTCCACACAGCTCACAGTCACATGCAGCGCCAGACTAGAGAAATCTTTCATAGTAGTCACTTCCACCAACCAGTCCACTAATATGTACCTTGTTGATGAGGGAGGGAATAGAGAAACACACTTCAAGCTGAGTATTTCCTATTTACAATTAAAGTGTAATAACTTTTTTGTGCAGGGCTTTCCATGGCCTGAAGTAAGACATTTGATTGTTAGCACCCACCCCCTGAGGTAAAGAGAAAACATACTATTTTTTTTAAATAAATATACATACATCTATATACAGGGTGTCTACAGGTTTGACCAAGTTAAATTTAAGACATTTTAAGACTTTTTAATACCATTTTCAAACAAAAT
>JBBPDC010004538.1:0-13916 GCA_037974485.1 Hemigrammopetersius urotaenia | reverse complement strand
CCCCCAATTATTGGCTCCTTAAATTGAGTATTTTTTTATGCTGAAAACACTACCCTTGAAGTGGAAGTTTACACCTCAACCATATAACATCTATGATCGTAATTCAATGCTGAATTAATATCTTTTGCTATCTGGGCTACTGTTAACACAAATATAGATATAGTCATGGATCCGTTTTTACGTGCTAACTTTATAAATGAATTAGTAGACAAGCCTTGCCTTGGACTTGGCAGGCAAAGTCATTTCACAGGCCGTTCTGCACGTTAATGTGATTACTGTCTAAAACCTCGGTCAACTTCATTTCAAACTTTCACTTGTAGCTAATAAAATGTTTACATTCCTCAATATGTTTGCGCAGGTTGGAGGGCGAGTTTTTGTAGGCTGTTTTATAGTTTTAGGCAGACACAGCACACACTTAAAATGAAATGCATCTTTAATCCTTTCGGAAAATATAAACATTTTGTCAAGATATGGCCATTGGTGCGAAAATGGCACCGAAAAATCTCCATCCTCTGGCGCTGCAGAAATGCAATACCAGCGTTGAACGTAATTTGATGGTTACAGGCTACGTCAGACGCGACGTGACTCTACTGATTACTGATAGGCTGTCAGCCGGGAAAAAAACAAGCACGTTTTAGAAAAGGAGGAAAAAACATCCACTTTTAGAATTAAAAGTAACGAGTGACGAGAACTTTGATAGAAGTGTAGTGAAGTAAAAGGACGATATTTGTCTTTCAAATGTAGTGAAGCGAAAGTCATAAGTTTCCAAAAAAAATACTACTCAAGTGAAGGACAGATACTCAAAAACTCTACTTAAGTACAGTACTAAAGTAAATCTACTTCGTTACTGTCCACCTCTGGACACCTACAAGGTGGATGTGCATGGTAGATCTTATAAAAAGTGTGCAAAAGTCTTGAGCCAGCCCTCATTCTTTAAATTTTGCTTTGAATCACCTTGTTTGTGCAAAAACACTGCTGCATGCTTGCTTGGCATACTGAGTATTGTGGCATACTGAGGATTCAACAGCAGCCAGTATACTGATTAGAGATGCATCGATCTGATATTCTGTATCAGTCCGATCCTGACCTAAATTATTGGATTGGAAATCGGGAAGGAATAAAAAACTTAATCCGATTCATTTATAAAATACCGAAAATAATTACAGCACGCATAACGTGAATTGCGACGTGCATAACGCAAGAAGATGCATCTTGTGATAAGAGTTTCTGTTGTGTGTGAGACCAACATGTCAGCAGTTTGGAGTTACTTAAGATTCAAAGAAGAAAAAGCCAAGACTGCCGAATGTATTGGAACACCTCGCACCTTTATACCCCAACGGAATGTGCTTGTGGCTTTTCTAGGCGGGGCTACCATCAATCTCTGTGAAACTTCACAGTTAGATAGGGCTTGATGAGACCTTTCCAAAGACCTTGCCATAATAGTCCTGGGAGATCCTGAGTTATATCGTTCACCTCGCCCGGGTGTCCCATTACATTCTTCCAAAATAAACGGTATAACTCCGGATCACCGGGGGCTATTATGGCGAATGAATTGTCATTGGAAAGGTTCACTGAGCCCTGTCTAACTGTAAAGTTTCACATTTAGAGTGCGAGATATATTTTTCATTTTTAGATTTAAGATCATTTAAGGCAAATCCTCCATGTTGGTGAGGGCATATCACAGCACGCAGCCCCGCCCCCTGCTAAGTAACAGCCAATTGTAAACACGGGGCGTGGTCAATAAGCATATTTCACCGTTTTAGAGCGCAACAATTTAATTTTTTTTAACACACGTAGCTCTAAACGTGTGAAAATGACACCTATATTTTTATCCTGGTTTTACAAACGGCACCACATAGGGGACATCTTACTCTACCATGTTCTCTGTGCAATGTTTCTCCCTCATTATATCACAGTAAGGATTTTTGTATTTGTGTGAATGTATACGAAAATGTATCCAGACATTTTGAAGTCATCATTTTTTTTGTTTTCTGTTTAAAAAAACGACTCAACGGAGTTGTATCTTATCGGCAGATATCCAAATTTACAATATCGGTATCGGACATAAAAAAGTGGTATCATGCCATGTCTAATGCTGATCACCACCTGTTCATCTGGAATCATCCGGTCTGTTTCCTCACTGGTGCAGGCCTTAAGTTAGATGGTCTTTCTTCTGGTTGAGTGATTCGTACGTAGGTCACTGTGTGGCTTAAACAAAAACATCGCTCTTAAACTAAATAGAAAAAAATGAGGAGTGATGCAAGACCTTTGCACGGTTCTGACTTCATAAAATATACTGCTTGCCATATTTTTGCAATTAGAGCTCTTTTACAGAACATGCCGCCTACTGAAGATTTGTTTGCTGTATGAAAGTAGCAAAGGTTAGGATATTTTTTCTTTCTCTAATTAAAAAAGTACTTTTGAAATCCTGTTTGTGGTTTAAACCTTTATTCCACCAAACCTCTCCATGCAAAGGTAACATTCAAACAAAATGTTAATTAGGCTACTAATTCGCTAGATTCTCCTCCCTGCAGGAGTGCTTGTTGCCTTATGACCTGAGCAAACGGAGGAAGCTGAGGCGAGGTGTTGAAAGGAATGTGGTAGATGTTTCTTCTCATGGCAGACGGAGGCCAGTGTGTAATTTGCCTGGCCTCAGCCGCCCTGCATGCCACGCTCTACTGAATTCTCAGGCATTGCCTCCACATCTCCCACCCCGCAAGGCTGTGGCCAGAAAAAGAGCCGTATTAAGACTCAGGCCGGACTTCAGCAGACCGTGAATGAGCCATTTAGTGATAAGAGCCAAAACCTTAGAAATGTGACGGAGATCCATTGGTGAGTAATAATGTTTGGGTTTGAATTTCTCCTCTCCGTCTGCGCCCAAATGAGGCATCCAGGCTTAGTTATCCAGAACATCACGCAATATATCATCGTCTTCCGCTTCCCATCCTCGGAACCAGATTTTAGGCCGAGCATTTGGGGCTCAGTGGGTGGGCACTTGCTCAATCAAGAAAAAAGTGTGGGGGTTTTCCAACCACCCAGTCACAAATAATCATGTGAGAACGTGAACGCTTCTCAGTCACCCAGACACAGTCGTGCCGATCTTTCCTCCCCTGGATTTATAATCAGAATATGGTTACATTTAAAGTCATTTCACCTGTTCTCCTTGCAGTTGCGCTTCCATTTAAACCTGAGCTGTTTTTTTGCCAGTTCCACTTTGGGGAGGTGAGGCTATGCTCATCGTTTTTTGGTAAAAGCTCAGTCGGAAGTGCCTCTCGTGACGCAGCTCCCACTAAAGATTTTTCCACTTTTTTAAAGCATTCCGCTCTGATGTGGAAGTGGCTGTGCTTTTCTGACTACCTTGTCGCTGAGTCTCATAGGATTAACTGTAAAACATGCGCTTGTGGCTCAGAAACAATGCTTGGTGTGAACACAGGCATATTTAGGTGAATCAAGTGAGACGAACTGGAAAGTTTCAGTTCTATTTGATCTCTTGTGCTGCAGGCAGAGATTTCCAAACAGTACAAAGCATTCATGTATGGTGTCATACAACAAATTCAGCTTACAGTGAATGCTCTAATCATTTTTCTGCCTAGTCGCTATTGACTAGAATCAACAGACCCTTCTGTTGTTTGCCTTTTTATGCAATATAAAACTACTTTTGTCTTTATAAAATGTATAAACCAAATACATTTTGAGCAGGCCTGGGAATTTAACTGGGTGGACATTACCCCCCTAAGTCTCCCCACAACAATGGCCGTGTGTATTAACCTTAGAAGTAGTGAAGTATCACTGTCATTTTGCAATAGCATTTGGATACATTCGCAAGATTACATAACTAATGACACATTCAGGCAATCAATTACATTTACATTTCATGTTAGGCAGCACACATCAGCTCTTCTGACATTTTCCCCCAGTGCTGATAAAACATGGCAAAAAGAATTTCCTTTCCTGCTTACAAACACAAGCGTGACATTAATTCCGATGCGCTTTCTGTCAGAATGTACAAGCATTGTAAACGCACCCTCTGAAGTACAGCAATGCCCTCAGGGTTCAGTTATGTACCTTAAATGGGTTATAAAGGTACATTGCAGTGACTTTCACTTTCAGGCATCTTCTCACCACTTTACAGAAAAATACAGCCTTGTGTGATCAAGACAAAACTTTTTGAAAATGAAGCACATTTTAAACAAAGAATACCAATAGAAAGGCAATGAAATTACATCTTAGAAACCTTTTTTATTTTAGTACTTGAAGACTGTACAGATATGGTTATTGGGCAGAACGAGAGAGACGAGCCCCGTCCCTTCAGCTGTATTTACTGTTTCAGCTGCATGATGTGTTTACCCCCCACGCCACAGTAAAACTCAAGCTTTGGGATGGTAAAGTGGGTGACTTCCTCTCACCCTTGCGTTCACATAGTTGCTATTTTAATGGCAGCTTCCCTTGAGTCCATAATTCGAAGGCTTTCTGGCTTATTTCTCCTGCTGTACTGCTCCAGTGAGTCGCAGTAGCAAATCGCTGGGATTACTCTAACCCACCTCCACAGCCAAGCCCACCTCATTAGAGCAAGCAATGCTCGACTTAAACATAGTGGAAGGGTTTCTCACATGTTCTGGTCTCGCTCGCTCCCTCCCTCCCTCCTAACCAACCATGTACATGGTGATGTGTGATTTGGAAATCTTCCTACTGCATGGATCATTATGCAATTTGGGATTTGGGGCTTGTAATTGCTATAATTATATAGGGACCAAAGCTCTTTTCTGTTGGCTTTTATGGACTGGCAGGGCGAGTCTGGGACTTCAGCCTCCCCCCCTGAGTATTTGAAAGTCAAATGATGTGTACGGTCTCTGGCTGTCTAGACTGAAGCACAGAGCGTGATGCTGCACACTCACTCTCATCATATTTACTACCATAAAGCTTTCCTTACAGAGAGCCAGAAATATAGAGAAAGAGAGAACCCCAGGTGTTTCCAGACAGGCCAGGTACAGTTTCAATTTCAAACATTTCTGAAAGGCTATCTTTACATAATGGGACGATCTAGAGGAGATATAAGGTATAAGTGCAAAGAGATGATTTCAATCCAGTATGAATCTGCAGTGTGGATTATTATTATAGTCTATTACAGGCAGATTTTATTCTGTAGACTGGGGGTGGGTTGTTTTGTGGATGGGAGTTTCATTTTTTACTTTTGTCTGGGTCCCTTGTCTAGGGAGGTTTTGTTTGGCCGACGGAAGTGTTTGCAGAATTTTCGTAACCAGAAATAGTCGCTCCCTGAGGACGTGTTTGAGAATCACTCCTGTAACACAAGCACATCAATGGACAAATCAATTCAACTCAATAAAAAGGGGCTAAATTATTCCAGATCATTACAACACATTGCTTTTCACTGACCAATATCAATTAACAGCTTTGACTGCCCAAAATGTTTATCAATGAATCTGCAAGTTATAAAAATATCTTAAACATTTGTGTATATTTTTACTGCATTTTTTGCCACTGTGTTTTGTTTTTTTTACTGGCCTGCCGATCAACACCTCTTAACTGCTGTAAAACTACCATGACGCATGTCCTCTCATGACTTATTGCTTTAACAAATTACATTACAGATCCCCCTCTGGTAAGACAAATCCAACTCCAGCAGTGCTTAAGATGCTCATTGAGGGAAATATCTGGCTCTGATTGGCTTAGGCAAAGTGCTTCTTTCCTGGGCTTTATCAGGCCGATGCACATTGTGCTGGTCGTCTCCGGCGTGCCAAGTGCCGGGTTCTTGAAGGGAAGTAGATTTTGTGTCACCACCTGGTTTACTTGGAGAGACATTAAATAAGGAAGGTGGAGAAGCGGGGAGTGAATATTCCAGGTTTAGTGTGGTGGAAGTGTGACTTTCAGGCAGTAAGTATTCCGGTATAAGTCAGAGCGAGTGTGTGGGCATCAGCGTGTCATCAGTGTGTGTTTATGTAGTACAGCGGCTCCTGCTCCTGCTGCGAGAGGTGATTACAGTCAATCAGTCACGCCATTCCTGCCTTCTAAATCAAGGTACGCGAGTGCACTGTTGGCATAGCAACAGGGCTAAAAATTGTCAATTGCTCCTCATTGGAATTTGTCAATGACTCTTCTTCTGGCCTCTCCAGCAGGGAGCAGCTCAACAGCCCAGAAACGCTCTCTGCAAAAGGCCAAGGCAATACGGAAACGGCCTCGCCAGCCTGTTGCGGTGGGTCATGCGATGTCACGGCACAGACAAAAAGGAAACCACGGGGCAGTTTTCTGAATAAAGTCCTTATAAAGGGGCACCTGGTGGCCTAGGGAGTTCACCCTGTGACCAGAATGTTGTGGGTTTGATTCCCAAGACTGCTTGAGGCACCTCTGAGGAATGCGTGAGCAAGGTACACACTTCTTCAGCTTCAGTTGTTGAATGGGTTAAATACAGAGGAGAATTTTGTGCTGTTCACACAAAACGATTATTTTACACATTTGTATTCAGTGAATTAGACTGTGATGTAGACGCTGGTGTGCTGGCACATATTCACGAGAATAAGGTGCATGTAGCATATGCACACCTAAAGGTGACCAGTCTGATTGACTAGCTTGGTCACACTGATCATGCTGGTTGATAGTGTGAGGGGGCGGAGCAGCCAGAGAGAGGTGTAGTGAGGAGAGCCTGTGGTATAGTTCACCTCAGAGCACAGTTCCTGTGTTTCTGGGTGTGTGGTTTGGCTTCCCAGCCTGTGGGCGGCGGCCGTTTCCTGGCCGGCTAATTAACTTGGTCAAGCTGGTCATGCTGATCAACTAGCATAACTATACTGGTTGACAAACTTGTTCATTGCAGTGGTATTAGCCTAGTGGGTGTAACACAGTTGCCTGTGAACCTGATGACATCAAAGTTACAGGTTCAAACCCCCCACATTCTGTCCTTGACCTCAATATCTCCAGGGGGACTGTCCCTGTAACCGCAGTGTCTCCAGGGGGACTGTCCCTGTAACTAATGATTGTAGGCCACTCTGAATAAGAGCATCAGCCAAATGCCGTTGTACTAGCTTGGCATTGTTGATAAACCAGCTAAAAAATACAATTTGCTGGTTAACCAATCAGTCTGACAACCCTTTCTCCACCTGTTTCTTGTCTGTAACCCCACCTTCCGACTGTTGTCAGTGGTCCCCTGTTTGTCACCCTCTGTATTTTACCCCTTGTCTGTGCCTGACTCTCTCCTGACCTGCTGCTCCTGAAGCTGTAGTTTATTGGGTGTTTTAGTGCCGTTAGTCTGATGTCTGGTCTATTCTTCGCTTTTGGTTCCATATTAATCTTAGTCTTTTTTCCCTTTTTGTTGTTTTTATGGCCAATTCATGGAGACATAAGAGCTTCATAGTGGAGTAAAAGCACGTTGGACATTCATCCTGTCTCGTCTTCTGTTCATCTTTTGTCACACACACAAGAATAAACTGTTTTTTGGTTATAGAGTATATGATTAAGTGATGTGTGTGTGTGTGTGTGTGTGTTTGCATTGCATAGACAGCTGCACACATGCTGGATGGGGTCTCTAAAAATCCAGGCACTATTACACCACTGGATGTAGCCCATGTGCAATATGCCCTGCGGTAATTGGGGTGTCCCTATACTTCAGTACTGGCTGGCTGCCAACTCCCTCGACCAAATGGTGCTGATTGGTCCAATATCAGTGGAACACAGAGATAAATCTTCATTTGAAACGTGGTGTTGTAGTGTTTGCTTAAATAGACATCTGTAATATCTTAAGAGAGCTTTCTGTTTTTCATATCGGAACAGAAGCACAACACCTCACTAACCCATAGAGTAAAAATAAACATCTTCACGCTTCCAGTGTTAGCAAATAGTGATTAGGCTCATCTTCCATTCTCTTTGTGACTCCTGGCCATGATTCTATGTGTACATGGGTTTAACTCACTCACAGATGCCAGTGAGTTCACATTAAAAAGGAGAATTAATTTGCTAGCAGCCCACACTTGCAAATTAGTAAGAAACATACCATTTATTGTGGATGCGTGTAGCAGGTGATGAAGTCTATCAGACTGTTTAGATCAGAACCTATACATCCTCCTCTGTCTCTCACTGACTGGACAGGCAGTGTTTAACTGAGTGAATCTGTTTTCTGAGGCAATGTTGCAGCAATGACTGAAATCTGCCACTGTGAAGGTAAAGCACACTGAAATGAAAAAAAAAATTTTTTTAATTTGAGCATCTAATGCTCTATAAGGTTATAGCATGTTTGTTTTTGAGGCTTTCGTCGAATCCTAAGGGTTAGTTATGATTAGATGTACCAGACTCTCCTAAATCCCCCATCTTTTGTACTTAGGATGGATGTATTTTATGTAAGGATTTTATAAGCAGAAGTTTCCTCTCATAACTCACAAGATTATTTTGCTTTTAGGAGCTCCCTCATGGACCAATTTGGTCTTTTAAGTGGTCAAGCAGGAAGCTCTCGTTTTCAAAATAATTCACAGACGCACAGACACACCCTCAGCCCTATGGTGTTAATTCAAATTTCCCAAGATGTGATTCCTTTTACATATGTCACATTTTGCCCCGAGCTTCACATATTAAACACATGGGCATGTAATGCAATTAATGTGCATTAAATGCAAATAAATGAGGAGGGGATGTAGAGGACGTTGTCGACTGGGGAAATTCAGTGGTGCTGGCCAAACGGGCTAAATGGTAAATGTGTTTACATAACACACAAACCTCCTTATCACGGAGCCAATAAGAGACAGCCTTTAATAAAAAAAGCCCACTGGCACCATCAGAACCAAGCAGCTGATGAAACACAGATTAACTTTGAACAAGGCTACTGGAGGAGGAACAGAGGGCAGTACATGATAAACCACAGGAAGGGCCTAAAGAACAAAGACAGTCCCGACAAACAAACCAGTTTGTTTTAATGGAACTAATGTGTTGCCCTCAGAGAGTTGACTGTAGGACTGCTGGAAAGCACCAGTGCATGAAAACTGGACCAGCAGAGTTGACTGGGGCAGCTTTGATCCATCTGAACCACAGACTGTCCTCGGTAGGCTATTTGACATGCAGGAGGGAATGACGGTGGAAATGCTTTGCACATTGGCTAGAGTGTGTTCTGTGCCAAAATTCAAGCCGTATGGAACAAAGGTGTAGCTAAAGGGGGGATTGGATGGGGACTGGAATCAAGACCTCCCCCGGAGTCCCAACTCCTCCAAAAATATTCTCTTATGCCAATGAAAATATTTCAAAATATAACTCGACTTACAACACAGCATGAATCCAACGGTGCTGGGTTTGAAGCCTTTTGGTCGACCTTAGACAAATAAAAGTGACCACCATAGCTATCATCTGGACATCATCAGTCTGAAGCTGTCGCTTCCACAATGACTAATTACTCTTTTAGTAGTCAGCTAGACTTTCAAATAGTAATTACCAAAAATAAAAGTGTTTCTTTTATCGTATCCTCATATTTATGCCACTATGCAGCACTTTCATGAGTCTGAAGTGTATGAAACCAAATTCTCAAAGCAAGTATGTCATTCCCGCACAGCAAAGAGCTCCAAGCCCTTCAGAGTGAGAAATACTTGACTGTTAAAGGTCCATTTCAGTGCCATTCCCCGAGTACTGAGAGACATTTAGATGTGATGCTACTTTCATGATGAACTACTCTGTTCTGCGGTTCATTTACGGTGAAGCAGATGTAAGCTGATGAGGTTAGAAGCCGCCTTTCATTATTAATATGTTTGTGCTGTACAAGCGTAGACTGTTACAATTTTAAAATGTCATGTGGCTCTATTAAGAGGGCCTGCTTGTATCTTTACGTATGTTTTTGTCGCAATCCGTGCGTCTTTCGAAATTAACAACACAAGGCCATTTGTATAATTGGAAGGCTGAGTACAATAACTAATTTATTCAAATTGCCCTTTCCTGGTGTACTGTTTTAGGTAATACTTGCCTGGAGCACACCAATCTCTCAGTATGTTAATGAGTTACACAAGGAACATGTTAAATATGTACACTCCTCATTTGCATACAAATTCAATTAACCCAGTTGAGTGGGGGAGAAAAGGAAACAAATCTTTCTGATTGATGTTTCTGTGTGCTGGTGTGATGAAGGTGCCTAGAATATGATCTAGGTGGAGAGTAAAATGTGGCAGGGGGCTTTATTATCGTCTGTCTTTGATGACCGGGTGCGGTTCCTTGGCTTGCGAAGGTTTGAAGATTTAAATGACAGACTACTTGCAACACTCACGAGTCATAAAGCTACTAACGAGGCTCTTGCTTGTTGCAGAATTCTGCATGAAGTGAAATGATAGCGGGCTCTCTGCGCGCACAAGGCCATGTCAAGTTTAACAGCTTGCTCCAAGCGCATCGTCCAATTAAGGATTATCCTAATTGGGACACACAGGAAACCTGTGCATATCAATGAAGCGGCAGCAGCAGCAGTACGTCATTTTTGCTCCCAGGCACTCGGAGCCACAAAGTGGCAAAAGCATGGATATATGGGCCTCCGTCCTTCCCGACATTTAGACAATTAACCAAATTAATTTCTGCTGTCGTTGATGAGAGGTGAAAGTGGGTGTGTCTTTGTTTCCTCTGGGGATTTAGTGCACTGGCCTTCCATCACTGATGACATAGATAACACAGGCTCTTCATTAGCATAGCGCTAATTAGGCCTTCATATGCACTAGCTGGCATATACATGTTCAAAAAAATAAAATAAAATGAGACTCTAAAAGGCTATTTGACTTAGCAATTTGTGTTTATCTGAACAGGGAAGCATTAATATTACAATAAATACTGATAGCATTAATATAATAAGTGGTGACATACATGTAAATGTACTCTTTTCATTTGTGATTATGACTTTATGTTAATGTTTATGTTAATGTGTTCATGGCATCCTAGTTCTATCTGTAGTTATTAGCCAGTACCTACTTTGGCTAATCAAGGCTGGTGCTGGTGGTCTGTGCCATGACCTTTCAGAGATTAATGCTTTACAGAAAATGTTATTTCTCAGCTTAACGTTTTCCATGATTTGAAAATGCCAGCTGCCATTAAGACAAAAAGTAGCAATGAAAATTCTGAAAAGCAACTCTTATCTACAGGCCTGGACAGTAACGAATTTCATGTATAGAACAAGTTTTTGTTATTATGCCAGAAACATTGCCATTCCAAAGAAAAATGATGCTAAATCTTGTGAAATTTTTTGCCCTTTACTGACCTGAGACCAGCAAAATTCTGTCCAAAAATGATGAAAACTGATAAATCATAAAACCTGTAATAGTACCAGTTACCATGAAGTCACCATATTCATAATTAGATATTAAATAAACTATATATGCAACATAAAATCCCCCTAGCTGCATTTATTTGTACTTTTCTGAATAATCCTCGACAGCTCCTCCCCCAGCTGAGGGCAACTGCTATTCAAAAGGTCTGGCGGAGACTGTTGTTGTGGACTAGAGGCTCTCAGACTACTCCTCAATCAGACTTCAACAAAAATTACTTTTTACTGTACCAGACTGTACCAGACTGTGCAATAATTTAGTTTTCTACTTAGAGGCTTGTTTTCTCTCTCCGGGTCAACCAGAGGAGGATGATTTCCCCTTTTGAGTCTTGGTTCCTCCTGAGGCTTCTTCCACCAGCTTTAGGGAGTTTTACTCACCTCTGTTGCCTTTGGCTCACTAGATGCTTGGACCTGGATTCTGTAAGGCTGGTTTGTGACAAAAAGCAGATCTGTTGTAAAAAGCACTATAATAAAAAGTGAATTGAATTGATTTGAATTAATTGTTTAATTGAATCAGCTGAACCTATTTTAGATTATTTAATATATTTGGAAATACCACTTGCCCTTTACATTGTGCAACAAATCGACCAATTAAGGTTACTTTAATTTACGTTTGCCATTTTGTCCACTGTGCTCACTTCTTCACCGTCTTCTCACATTCTGGTATGCAAAACACTAACATTTTGTACGGGGGTTTCAGTCCAAAACCTCTTCCTGCTCTACAAATGCCCCAAATCTCTTCTTACGTTTTACTAAATATCCTGGATAATATGTCTTTTCCCATAAATATTCACCCTGGTTTGTTTTGAGCCTATACTGGGTATAGGGAAGAGAGTGGGCTTTTCCCTGTATTGCACAGGGCTGAATGTGGGCTTCCATCCAGATCAGCCGAGGCCGTGAGCTGGGGAAATTGTGGGTGGGTGTGTAAAATCTGTTCTCAGGGCCTGTGAGGGGGCAGCATGCTCTTTCTGAGAAAGTCTGAGATGATTGTGGAAAGCAGAGTTATCTTTGGCAGATTGCAGGGCTGTAGGAGATCCTCCTCTCTGTGATGTGAGAATGATGGGGGTGTTTTGTTGGGGTAATGAGGATAAGTGAGGGGCAGCTATTGGTTCATCTTACTTTCTTCCCTTCCAGGAATGTGATTTGTGTAACAGAGAGCATTATTAAATATAAATCACAGCACACATGTCCTTATATTTCAATTAAATGCCATTCATTGATGTGGGAGCCAGTTGCTTTAATTTTGTGGCTGTTTCAAGGCTTTAATGATCCACAGCCTTAAGCAACCCTCGGTGCTCAGATCTCCAAAACAAGCTCTGGACTGAAATATGGAGATCAAGGCTACTGTGTACTGGACCACATGGCACCAAGGCAGAACAATTAATTCACAGCTAAAGCTTAGGCCATGGACACATCAAGTCAACACTGAAAAACAAGTGTGAGTTTGTGAGTCTGACTGTAGGTGTGAGTGTGTGAGCAAATGGTGTGTGAGAACGCCCCACGACCCTAATAAGGAACATCGGCTGAAGAAAATGAATGCATGTTCATCTTTAAAGTGTGTGAAAGTAAACCATTGTTAGCTTCATACCTAGTTGGTCACAGTGAATGTTTACACATTTAAGTAAAACTAACAGGTTCATAATTATATGACAAAAAGAGTTGACATTCCAGACTTTTTTTCTTTTATAAATGGAGCCATTCACATAGCAAAAACAGTTAAAATGCCTGTCTCTGTTGAAAAACAAGTTAGCTCTGTCTCTCTCACACAGTTAGCTGGCAGTGGTTCAACATGCTCAGTCAGCCATAAAAGCCCTGACAAGAGTGAACTAGAGTCAACAGTGCTGTACACACCTCACTGACAATGAGCGACAGATGATGGACTATGGCGTCCAATGGCCAACTGTACAGATGAACCATCCCAAGCCTTAAAACCCGATAACATGTGCAAGTTCATGTGTGATACAGACCGAAAAATCAGGCTTGACCTCTACAGGGAGGGGGTCCAGTGGCTCTGTTATATTATGGGGTGGATTTTGCAGGGTTCATTTGTCCCCATAGCAGGAATCACTGCAAATCAATTCAGAGTTATTTACGCTATGGTGAAACGTTTCTATCCTGATGGATGTCCCATCAGAAATGTCCCACACACAGGGCACAAGGGGTCACTGAATTGTTTGATGATGAAAACAGTGGAAACCATCTGCTATGGCCTTCACAGACATTAGATTTCCATTAAACACCTATAGAAGATTTTGGAGTGATAGTGCTTTCAGTGGGTGAGCTGGCTTGATTCTGCTGTAAACTGTAAAAGCAACATAGTATAGTGTCAAGTCATAACAAATTACAGATGGCAGCATTGTGTGGGTGTGTGACATGGCAGGAGTTATAGAATCTGATGAGTGGGGGTGTGATGGGGAGGAGTTATAGAGTCTGATGGGGGGGTGTGATGGGGAGGAGTTATAGAGTCTGATGGGGGGTGTGATGGGGAGGAGTTATAGAATCTGATGAGTGGGGGTGTGATGGGGAGGAGTTATAGAGTCTGATGAGTGGGGGTGTGACAGGGGGAGGAGTCATAGTGTCTGTGTGTGTGTGTGTGTGTGTGTGTGATGGGGAGGAGTTATAGCGTCTGATGGGGTGT
>JBBPDC010004499.1:0-13919 GCA_037974485.1 Hemigrammopetersius urotaenia | reverse complement strand
ATTTCCTTAAAATATTAGCAATTTGTTCCACAGTAGTAATGAATTAAAGAACTAAAGTATGATAAGATATTCGTTGCTAAACAAATTTGATTTGAAAGGACAATTCTACTCTGGACGCGAGCAGCATGTGGGCAACAAAAGACAGCAGAACCCGATAATCTGTTATGTCTCATTTACCAGCCACTTTTACCCAACAAGCAGGAAAGCATTGAACACGCGCTGAATTTGGGCGCAACGTGAAGAGGTACACAGAACAGGTTCAGTTGTCTTTCGAGGTTAAATCATATGGAAACGTGTGGTTTGTGTCATCGCAGCATTCTGTAACACATGCTCACACTGTGTGTTTGAAAAAAGGATGTAATCGTCCTCTGCTGTTTTCTAGGGTGTATTTGACCCCAGACAGCCAAGTGGGTGAACGAAAGAAAATTCACAAGAGCAACAAGATTTGAAGCTCATGGCAGACGCCCAAGAGATTCGTGCTGTGATTGGCTAAATGTTAGTTCACTCAAATTTAATGAACAAATCAGAGAACACGGGCGGAAATATTGGCGCTAGGTCAAAAAAGGTGTGGGGGACAGAATCACCTGTTTCTAAGAGTGAGGGGGACGTGTCCCCCCCGGTTGCTACGCCCCTGTCCACAGGACATATGAAGTCAAATATATGGTCAAGAGCCATAGATGAATAGAAAAATATGGAAATAAAGGTGAAGGGATTTCAATGTCAGCTGGAAAAATGATACAAGGATGATAAAAATGCATATTTTTTTATGTACATACCAAACAGTATTTGCTTGGCTGGCTGGAGCAATTAAATATTTTGTAAACAACTGTATAGGTGCATGCAAATTATGTTGCATGCAGCACTCATCCCACAAATATCATGGAGGGCTCCGTTGTGAAGACATGGGTTAACAGAGAAGAGTGCACTGCTGTACAGTTGTTATGTTATGCAAGCACTTCTCACTCTTGCGCTGTTTACAAATTTGGACTTTTGCCATTTGTCTCTTACCAAACTGCTCATCAGTTATTGACCCAAACGTCCGTGTCATTCCATTTAGCAAACAGGCAAACCCAAAGGCTGGTGAAGTGTGACAGAGTGTTCAGTGTGGCTGTTCCTGCCCTTTGTGTGAAACAAAACTCCCGGCTATCAAAGACTCTCAACACTGGCCAGAAACAATACATGCAATTAATGAGGTAAACATGCCTGACAGTGAAACGTGCTGGCTCTGTAACCACACAGCGGTGGCCAAATTCCCATTTGAAAGGGAAAGCCAGGTCCTCTGTGTTTCCCTTCTGGTCCTCAGTTCCAGGTAATGCAAGGCTCTTTCTAAGAATCACGGATACTCTTCGTTCCAAGCCTCGAGAAGTGGGACAGGGTGCTATTATCTGACCAGGCAACAGGGGTTGGACACGTTCATCTAATTCTGTGTGTTTTTTCAATTGCTGAACATTCTAATTGCTTCATTTGAGCACTGAGGGAAATGTCATAGTGCATGTTCTTTCTCTATTTTGGCTCTGTTGTGCTCCTAGTAGGTCCAGCTCTGGGCTTTGTTAAGCAAAAACATGGAAATTAAATAACTACAGCCAACTGCTAATTGACCTGTCCTTATTGCCACTAAAATGCATTTTTTCACAGGTACTGTTGTGTGGTTGTAACAAACTGTACTGAACATTAGAGAAAATACCATTGAATCTAATGAGAACTTGTGTTTACTGTGTAACTGAACTAACATTATCGTTCCACACTTGCCAAGTTTTGATTGACTGCAAGACCAGCTGGCAGTCCCAGCACTAGAAACTCAATGCAAGGGCTTTCAACAAAGTGTGCTGTAACTTCTGATTAAGTGAAATGTGATTTTGTCAAAGTTCTGTAAAGTTTGTCCAGCATAAGGATGGGTTTGTTTGTGAAGCACAGACAGGTTGTTTAGCAATTAGCTGGATTATAAATTAGCATAAATGTGTCTAACAAAGCCATGAGCCAGGGGAGCACAGGAAGTGGAAGGAACATTACATTTATGAGGTTTTGCAGTGTTAAGAGGCTGGATAGATCCAGATTTGATGGAAGTGAACCTTGATTGAATCAGAAAATTGGTGGAAGTGAATTGGTCAACACATCTGTAATGTGTTTTACTGAGTATAACTTTGTTTTATCAACCTTGCTGTAAATATTGCCCTATGGCTACATTGACCTATTGGCTTCATCACCAGCAACCCCCCCATCCCGGTGCCTCAACGCCCCAATGCCAACCTGGTTAGGATAAGAGGCTCATATAATGCTTACATGCATGCTTACATGAAGGATTACTGTCTTCACATGTGCTTCTCTGTGGATTCTACATTTTCATTTGTTTTGTAGACATTTTAGTCAACACAAATGTTATTAGAGCTGAAGCTGAGTTGATTGAGAGTTGGACAGATGTAGCAGCCGTGAGTAACAGAGGCAGGATGGCCTGCTCAAGTAAGATACTAACAATATCCTTTGATAGAGAATTCATGACACTGGAGATAAATTATTTAAAAAGTCAACTTTAATACAATCTATTAATGAACAAGTGAACAATTTACCATTTTTTTCTGGTTTGTTTTTAATACTTTTGTACAAAATTCACAGTTTAAGTGATTCATAAAGAAACTGGAATAAATACTCCAATCTATAATAATAATAATTGTGGTATGGAAAACAAACATAAAACCCAAAAATGGACAACAAATACAAGAAACAATATGCAAAAATATGCCAAAAATGGCTTCTAGGGTCCTTGAATGTCAAATAAACCTACTGGTCTCTTATCAAAAGTGAATTTGTGACAAAAGTGTGGGGACACCTATTGCTTAAAGCTGGCTAACTTAGCCAGATAGTAGAAATGAATTTCACATGACTAACACATGAGACTCCTCATGCACAAAGATGAAAAAAGATTCAATCTTAAAGAAGCACGGATGCAGTTAATAAAGTGAAAACAGTAAGACAAGAAAAGCACAGCTGTGTTAATGAAGTAGTACTCGTCAGAGTCCGCTTGCCAACTCAGTCACTCTGCCATGATTAACTGAATCCTGGCAGCTGAGTATACTTAGACCATTCTCTAGGGCATCTTAGACAGGATTTCACATTCACTGGCAGCAGGCAGGGAATGGTGAGCTGTGTGAATGTGGCTCAGAGAGGGAACACAGACTCTGGTTTGAAAGATCCCATGGTCTTCTTAATGGTCTTTGTTGTCTTTCTTCAAGTGTCTGTGACCAAGGCACGTTGAAAAGTCTCATTGTGAACTACACTGTAGCAAAATAGAACTTGGAGAAAATTGATGCAGTCAGTAATGAAGCTACAAAATGTTTGATAGTTCCCCAAAATGTTTATCGGTATCTGCAAATGATATGGAAACCATCATGGCAAATTCAGTGATCCCTTCAAAAAAAAAACATACATTACATATACCGATAAAACAACACAAGAACAAATACACACATTGGCATCAGATCACTATAAGTGGATTACATCAGTGGTCCTATAGCATCTATATGTACAAACTGCTATATCAGAGCTACTTCAGGCTTGGTGATGTTGTTGTTGTTTCTGCAGATGTCGTTGTTGTTGTGGTTGAGGAGACTCAGGCCGTTCTGTTTCCTGAGTGCACGAGGTATCACTTTCTTCTTCAGGAAGAGTTTCTGGAGGAACTTGTCACTCAGGCTCATGGGGAAGAAATTGTGGATGAAGTACATGAGGCCCACGCCCGGCCCCGCATAGTAGCGGGCCTGAGGGTGCACTGACAGCAGCGCTTCCACAATGGTGTTGACGACAGGACTCAGGTCCTCGTTGGCCATTTTGGCATGGCTCTGGAAGAGCTCCTTGGTCTCCAGTATGTATTCCTCACCATACTCTTCTAAAAGGCTCGGCGAGATGTTCTGCAGCAAGTGCTCATACTGTTTCTCCCAGTACCCTGTGTTGCTGCTCTGGCCTAGAAATAACAGACGATAACGGTTACACTTTTGTAAGAGACATTTAAAACGAGTTGATTCAATAAACCTGTTTTTCAAGTAGTAAAATAACATTTAACCCAGGCCACCCCAGATGTGTGCTCCAACCCAATTGGCAACACATAGGATAAGAGCTTCTGGGGGTCTGTCTGCAAAATTCTGTTTGCATCTCTGTAGTGCATGGTATGAATATGCTAATCTCCAGAATGGTACATTTTCCAGAGAATTAGTTTCACTGAGGCATGAGTATCAAACAAATTGCCACGTGGCTGGTAATGGCTCGGTCATGTCCGTGTCATTCATACAAATGATCTCTGTTCCTTTAACCTCTAAATAACAACAAAGCAGAACATTCTGTCACTTTTACACATAACTGCTACCGTGTCATGCATTACAGGAATTGGCCTGGAGCTGTGGGCCTGTGTGCCAGCATAACGGGGAGATCCTTGACTGAGAGATCACAGCTGAATTAATTGAGAGGAATGTAAACACAGGTCTGGGCACACTTTATCCTGCCATTTCTTTAGTAATCCTCTAGAACCACTTTTGGCAGAGCAGCCAGTTAAATTAGCACTGGGCTTCTCTGGATTTTATTTTTTTTTTTGGAATAGCTATAATGAACAACCGCTTGTAAACAACTGATTCAATGAAGCGGGCTGAAATAAAATGGCTGTTTTGTTTTGGGAATCCATATGTAATCTAATCATACCAGAACAAAACAGTCCTTTCTTTTCATTTGCTTGTTAATGGGAATGGGAATGGGTCACACAGGTCAACAAAACAGAAACTGCTTTTAGTTTTTTTCATTCACATCAATGTAATATTAGATTTGCAATAGACTTACGTGCGGTTTTTATTGAACCGCAGGCACCAATCAAGTAACTGTTTCAATATTTTCAGAGTGAAGTCAGACAGGCCACACTGTGGCATAGATATAATGATCCGTGTCAGTCAGACACCACTGTTTCTTCAAAAATGCTCAGCATATATTATTATATGATCATTATACCAACCATCATGCAGTACAGAACTAGCCTCATCACAAAAACTGTGTGTGGGCAAAACTAAGCACAGATTTGAAATCAGCATGAAAAACACTACAAAACCCACATAAATCTCTGATGATTTTGACCTGTTGCGTATCATTGAAGAGTGTGACAAATATACACTACACAACATTTTTCTATCTGTAAGTTTTTCATCTATTTCTGTTTGATTTTGCATTTAGATGTAGATGTAGATAGAAGGTAAACATAAAAGTGAGCCTTTCTTCTTTCTTTTTTACAAATCAATACATAAAATGTATGCATATATCTCACACAACATAAGCAATGTCCTCCAGGATCAATAAGGTTTTCTGATTCTGATGTCACATTTTGTGCAAGTTCCAATAATTTTTTTCAGCGTCCTTGTTGTTCTTCATGAATATTCAGTACTTTTATGGATGTATGGATGTTCTTAACTTATATTTTCTCACCTGTCTTGAAGGCAGAGGGTAAAATGGTGGACACTTTGACCCCCCATGGCTCCAGTTCATGACGGAGAGTGTTCATGACGAGATTCAGGGCTGCCTTTGAAGCACCATATGAGCCCAAACATGGGAAGGGCTGCTCACCTGCACACACAGAGAGGAAGAGAGAGGTCAGTGTTCGGTCATTTCAATGGCTTTCACGCACCCATATGAAAATATGACGCATATCTTGTCAACATATTCCAAAATATATAAAATACAATACAGCACATTTTAAACGTATTGCTATTTCGAATAGATTGGTGTTTCAATTTCTTGCTCTCACTACTATGATTTTATTAGTAGCTACTGAGTAATTCAAAGCAGTTAGTGAATACAAAATGGTTAATAAATGAATAATAATTCTTCTCTATTAGAGCGTAAGGCAATTCATGAAATCGTTAACTGATGTTTCTTTTATTAAAAGCGTAGGTGATTTATTACAAAAGAAAATTGATCTGGTGTCCAAATTCATACTGGGTGCTTATTCGTATGTCATTGTTTTGTGGTTATATACAGATAAGTGGTGGGTAGGCACCAAAAAAAAAGCATTCCGGTGTGTACCCAGAGTGAGAACCACCAGTCTTTTGTTGTTCGACCTTGGCAGAGCGTTTAATTTCCTCACACACAATGACAGGCTTGATAACAGTCAATCCAGTGGCATAATAGCACCGCTGTTAAAGCAGCAGGTGTGCCTTTCAAGGATAGTAAAGCTAGTAGAGGGACAGGAAGGGATCAGAGAGGTGGTGTAGGAAAACCGGCAGCGCACTGGAGGTTAATTGTGGGTTGCAGTGCTTTTATATAAACTTGTGGTTTTGCCCCAGGGTGAGCATGAATAAAAAGGGGTTTGTGTCTGAATTGAGCTGACTTAGCCTTTGACAAGATCTGAGGCATGTTTAAAAATGAGAAATGCAACCCACCTGGAATTAGGCTTAGAGGAGGATGGCAGGGATAGGTTCTGACAGTAGTGTGTGTTTGTTCTTCCAAAAAAAAAAAAGCATTCTGCCCTATCGCTCAGCAAGATCCTCTGATGGAGCCATCTTTTTGTTTAACAGGGCTCGGTGCCAGTGCTTCAGCCGGCACTCCAATAGAACAGTGCCAGGCTGTTACTCGAATTGGCACAGCATCAGTAAACAGAGGGTGATAAAAATCAGCAGTGCGAAGAGAAGGTAGAACATGCCGTATACATAGCACTCATCTTATCTGTCAAAATACTGATCTGAGAGCTAAAAGAGGGCTGTTCTCGGAAGCAGTCCTCAATGAGCCCGCATAAGATCCAGCTTGATAAGCTTCTCAGACCTAGATGAGGGTTTGATGTCGACTTTTCTATTTTTGCAGTGTTTTGAATGTTTGATCTGTACATTCCGGACATTTGTAAGCAATGCAGCTCTTTAAATGGGGCGAGATGAGATAGCATCGTTCTCGAGTGTAACAAAAGTAGGTCAGTTAGGCAATGTGTGTGTTTGTTTGTCTGGATGAATGTTTGTCCCAAACTAAGTCTGGACATTATTTCTTCAATTATGTGGCAAAGTAGCCAAATTGGCATTAGTAGCATGTTGCTAACTAGAGAGAATCCATGAAGAAAGAGTTGCAATGTGTCAATGTTTCCAGGAGGGGGGCTCATTTCCCCCTACATGCAGACAACAGATGGGAATTGTCCCAAATGGGGAATTTTGGAGGTTTCACTAAACATTAGCATTTGTTTCCTCTTCACTGATTACTGAACTTGTGATTGTTATGCTGTTGTGACAAGTTTGATCCCGACAATCATTCTGTAGTTAGCATCATGCCCATATTAGGACTACCAGGTCTCAGCTATTTGATTTATTTATTTATTCATTAAATCACACCCTGTTTTTCAATGCCATGCTGTTTTGTTGTACTAGCATTTCTTTGAACATTGCCAGATCCTCTGAAATAGAAAGTCAGTAAAGGTCCAAAATACAAATATTGGTACTTCTATATTTAGCTCTTATACAGTCGCTGGTAATAGATGGTATTTTTATTGTATTATAGTGTGGTTGACAGGTGTGTTTGGTATATTTTCATCCACCACCATACTTCACTACTACTCTGTTTAACCCTTTGCCTTCTGATATGTACCTGAGGGACTGGAGATGGTCACTATTCTGCCTTTGTTCTGTCTCAGCATAGGAAGGAAGGCTTTAGTGATCGAGAGCGTCCCGAAGAAATTCACCTCCATGCAGCCTCTGTAGTTGGACATGAAGGAAAGCTCGGCATCTCCGAAGTTTACACACACTCCTGCATTGTTCACCAAAGCCCACAAGCCTGGGAGAGAGGAAAAGACACAAACTACATTAAATCTACTGTATGTAACCCACAGCGAAATAACTTTGTCATATTTGCTAATAGTGTCACTATGCCCTTACAGTAGTACATGAGGCAGATAATCTGTGAAGAAATCAAGCCCATAATGCCATTTGCAGGAAAAATCCAATACTGAATTGAAAATAACCAATCATAGTGTCTGACTATCAATCACCGGAGGCAGATCCTCTACACAGGTCTCACTATCAAGTTCAGAGACAGGGCAGGAGAGAGAAAGGGGGAGGGACCTGGAAGTTGTACAAGTTCAAATTTTCAAGCCCTGTGTGCACTTCTCAATCCTAACAATTGTACTTTTGTCAACATATTTCAACATCTTACTATTCATCCTACTACATCTGCAAGAATGCTATGCTGTTTTACTTTTTTTACTGCGCAAGTAAAAAAAAAGTCCAAGAATTTCATTGCTGGTAATGATGTTACATTGATATCTGTATAAAAATTGGAACTATCCATTTGAAATGTGGCAACTCTGAACAGTCACCATGTGAAATAGGGTCAAAGTAGCCACAGTGCACCTATCACTTTCCTCCCTGGATGAGTCACAGTGGATCATTTCAGTTCTGAATGGAACCCAAATGCTCTGGACGGACTGAAATAACATCACGCCTGTTCCAGTGCTGAATAGGCAGAAGGACTCTCTGTTGCAGGGTTTCATACAGGACATACACGTTTCAGCTGTGACGGAGCAGCTGTTTCGTTTATTGCTTTGGGATGAGCTCCCTTTGTCCTGCACACACACACACACACAAGCACACAAGCAGACGCATCCCTGCTGTAGTTCATCCTACACGTTGGATCGCACCGTTTATGACCATCTGGAGATCTGGAGAAATATGCAGCGGAAAGAAAGAAGAAAGAGCTACAGGGGAACCAATGTATGTTATCTGTATTTAATTAGCACTGGCTGTGATTATGTCAGATGGCTTGTGGTTCTAAGCCTGAGCATGCTGGCTCTGCGATCTGTATCGTACTCTCTGTAATCCCTCGGCAGCGTTTCACAGACAATTTTTCTGGTGGACTGTTACATCATTAACGATGATCTCTTTTCCCGATGCATTCGTGACTTTTGCATTAAGACAATGAGGTACATTATCCCAAGCAGGAGAACTAGGACAGCATTTTTTACTGCTTCAGGAATATTCATTAAGAGTTAGAGATGGGGGGTATGGGAGAGAGAGAGAGAGAGAGAGACAAAAGAGAATAAGAGAAGAAAGATAAAAAGGGAAATAGTGACAGAACAAAGACAGAGAATGAAAGACAAAGGAAGGCAAGAGAGAGAGAGCATGGAGAGAAGATATGGCCATGAAGACTCTGAATCTATGACTTATGAAATGTTATCATTGTATAACAATAATGAATAAATCGCCAATGCCGGTTTACAGAAAAGTCAACAACACAGATTTGATCAACTGCTAACAGGCTCTTTTGTTTTTCATAAAAAAAATATATAATGTGTGAAATTAAGTAAAAAAAATAAAAATAAATATTACAGTATGTGAAAACACAGGCAAACACTAGGCTTGTGAATAAAATTAATGTGTGTTAGTGTAGTGTGTGTGTGTGTGTGTGTGTGTGTGTGTGTGTGTGTGTGTGTGTGTGTGTGTGTGTGTGTGTGACGCCTGGTTTGCACTCATATAGCGTGCAGTACAGCTGCAAGAGAGCACATGTCATTTGGACTGACTTTGCAAATGTCTATAATCACTTTTCCAATCTCAGTGATGAGTGAAGAGAAGGGAACAACTCATGCTTTCTCAGTTTCTTTTTCTGTCTTATCTGGAACTTTGCAATCATCCTAATCATAAATTATTTTTCTTTTGGTAACCTTGTCAGGAAATAGCCTCTAAGTACTTGAAAAAACAGATGGTCTGGCTTGTTTAATGCTTGTTTTTAGAATAAAGAAGTAAGAAGAACCATCTAATTAGTCGACTAAAAGACTTGCACTTTGACTGTGTTTAAAAGTAAAGCGAGCCCTTGATATGCTGCCAAGCCATACACACGTGGCTCAGCAAGAAAGACCCGAGTTAGCGAGTGTCAGTGACCTTTTCCCAGCTCTACAAATGCACAAACACACACACACACACACACACACACACACTGTCCTTAAATGACTCCCACAGTGTCAACAATAATAGAGGAAAACGCCCAACTAGTGTAAATGTGTGTTTGCCTTGAATGGACATTGCAATTCTATGATCTGGGTTCTATGTTATTCATAACATGATGTCCCTGTGTAGGAACAGGAAAGGTGTAGAGATTAGTAAAGAGACAGACAAACCACTATTCCGAGGCAAGTCTGTGCATGTCTTTTGAATGGAAAAATATGGATCTATCAAAAAAGCCATGATGATTCACAATACGCTTCTTGAAACATCATTTTGTACTAAGGCATACTGAAATTCAGGTCAGGATAGTTAACAAAGAGAAAAACAAAATATTTCGTTTGCTCAGCCTGGGCTCTCTGGCCAGATGAGTCCAGTCAATGGGGACAAAATCCAGAGAAGTTTTTCTAACTCCAAACTATCAATGCCTCATGCACAAACGTTCTGTAGCAGGCTAGACATGAGAGTATCAGAATGCACTGGAGAATTCACGTCTGAACTCTATACCTTTCATGCCAAGCTTGGTCTTGGTCTTGATCAGGGCCTGCTGGATCTGCTGTGGCTGAGTGAGGTCCACTTGCAGGAGCGTCAGTCGTGAAGAGCAGCTGCTCCTCAGGTGTTTGGCCCCCTGACCTTCCAGATCCAACACTGTTGCGAAAACCTCGAACCCCATAGCGTCCATGTGCTTTGCTGTGGCATGTCCGAACCCTGTGTCACACCCTGGGAGGAGAGAGGGAGAGAGAGAGAGAGAGAGAGAGAGAGAGAGAGAGAGAGAGAGAATCCTTGTTTATAAAGCAAACCGTCGCATCTGCAATCACTAATATTATACTTACTTCTGTGGGGGGAAATTATTGTTCATTATTCATACTTATGCTTCTACAAGCATTATCTATACACACACACATATACATATACATATATATATATATATCCTAACTTTTCCAATTTTTTGACATTGTAATAAATATTGTGTGTGCCTCTCTCTATGTATGTTTTATCTTCACTGTCTGAACAATACCTCCATAAAAAAAGTAACTTTACAGGTTCACTTCCAGTCCATTCACCACTTTTTGGTCCATTCACCACCCATTTCATTACTCACTTTCAACCTCAACCTTATAGATATCTGGCACCCAGTGGGGCTCTATGTTCTCTGCCACTGTAGGTTTTTTTGGTAGGTGTCAGCGATGTTCTTTTAGAATTTCAAATGTCTGGGGGTTTTGTGTCTTTGACAAGGAAGGAGGAAGTTCCGCTAGTCAAAGTTCCACATGACTGTAGTCGTGTTGAACCCTGACCTCTGACTCCGTGCTGGTTTGCAAATAAGCCACATCCAGCCACATCATGCTTACATAAATCCACGACTCGCAACAGCTTTCAGCTAGAGCAGCTGATTTGCCAGCAACATCCTGCCCCCTTATCTCTAACTGGATTAAATTAGATGAGTGAGATAAAGCTGTGGATATTATTGCACCGTTTCTTTGGTAACAGAAGCAAAGAAACAATTCGGCTCAAACAAACATCAACAGGCAAACAGGCCTCATAAAAGAAGGCGTTTCTTGTTAAGCGAGGCTTTGAAGGTGCCCACACACGCAAAGTGTGTGTGACGGATCACGTGTTGTGGGCATAAATGAGGAGGGACACAATGATGGGAAATCTAACACCCCTGTCTTATGAGCGCCATTTTCCAGCAGATAAACAAGTGAACTCCAGGGACCTTTAACCCCCAGCCATTGGAAAAACACATCTGAAGAGTGATTAAAGGACAGAGTTCCGTCTGGGGCCGTTTTTTCCTCCTTTTGAAGTTCATAAGTCCTGTAAAGTTCAGTGATTTGTTGTTTAAAACAATTTAAACTGTTCTTTGACAGCTGACTTCCATAAGTTAGTGATCTTATTAAGTGAAATAATTCAAAAAAAGCCAATGAATAGGCACTCATGCATTAAAGGTTGTGATGTCACAACCATGAGGAACTGCAAGGTCTTGGGACCGCAACAATAAACTGTGAAATTGAAATAATGTTAATATACTGTATCAAAGTCATAAAAACATGGACAATTCAGTAGTTTTCCATAAAATGGGCCCTATTTCTCATATAATAAGACATATTAGATATGCTGCCTAGTTTCTGGTTTCTGGTTGTTTTCTCTAGGTATTGTTTTTTTTTCCATGCATGGTCCCAGTTATTCTAAAACCCCATAAATAGACAAACTGCATCATACATTTTCTCCGCGTGAGCTTGCAAAACACGTACTATAGCTGTGCTTGGAAATTATACAGCTTTACGACATAGAGCAAAAGCTGAGAAATCATTGAAATTTATGTACAAGCCTTTAGGGTTTCTTGTACATGCAGTCCATTTGAATGGCCCACAAAACTTATAATACCCAATTGACAGGCAAACAAAAGTCAATTGAGCTGTAGTGTGGTAATAAAAAACTTCCAGTTGGCTTTTACAGGCTTCCGTCAAACATATCGTAGAGAGGTCAATGCACTCGACCTTTCCTCCGCTCTGTGTGTGTGTGTATGCATAAGCGCTGCATACTGTACATGGAGTGACCACTGTTATCATAAGTGGGTCCACGCCTCTGGTGCTTTCGAACACATTTTTTATCTCAGGGTATTCTAAGGACATGGTGCAATTTGGCCAGTCCTTCACCTAAATTCCATTTGCTATCTGCATAGATGCGTTCACCATTTGTTTTGAATGTGTGCCAGACCTTCATGGGGGGATTTGTGTGTGTGTGTTTATGTTGGGTCAAACTATCCTTGAGATTAATGGCCACAAGAGAAACCAAGCCTTGCTCGTATGCTCTATTTACATTTAACATGAATTGCAGTGTTTATGCCATTGCCTGCAATGGAAAAATGGACAAAGCACGATAGCATGATTCTCTATCATTTCTCAAAAAACAGCCCAAGATCCATGATGTTGTGAACTGATCATTCATTCTTCCAGTCGCTCACTTACAGCTGAGGTCTTTTCTTCCCATTGCTTTTTTAAACCTGCCTTATTTGCTTCCTACTCCTAAAGCCCCAATCAGGAATTGAGGTAATTGGTAAAAGAAGCTTAAGAACACGACAAAGAAAAATGTACAGCTGATGAAAAGTTGCTGTGGGCTCAGTTTAGTTTGTTCTTTGCAGAATGTGCGTCACTAAGTATCACTTTCTTAGGTGGCGTTCGTTTTTTTCTTATTGTGTAGTTTACCAGCATTCAGATCTTTCAGCGAAAGGCGTTAAGCATTTTACAAAACATCCCTGATCAGATTACATATTACATAATACATATTTTGAGAATAGCATCCTTTGAAAGGATGGAAACATACATTTTGTCATTTCTGCTTTATTACTTTTAATATATTGAGGGAAAAAACATTACAAAACAAATATGCCATGCGTTACTATATTACTTACCTATATTACTTAATTATCTAACTTTTGTTCTTGCAGATTAACATTCATTGTTCATTAAAACTGCACTTAGACAAGCAACAGATTTTTTTTTCTGAGGGTGCCCAAACTTTTGCAAGCTCTGTGAAATTTATGAAGTTGGACTTCATCATTTCTTCACACTGATAATCCCGGTGTTATTGTAAAATGAGTGAAACATGATCCACAGCTGCTATTGTGGGCTGCACTTTGTGTACCAAACTGCATGCAGGGTATAATTCAATTTTTTTTAACATGTGAGTCCTATATCTAATTCCTTTAGATTGCCCTGGTGTCAGTGACACCTGGGTCACCCACAGCTGTGGTCTGTGTCAGGGTGCGGGGTTACGTAAGGGAAGGCATGGATATTTTGGGTGACTGGTTGAGTGTATCGCTTCACTCTGGGATGAACAGGGATCTGGATTCACTCCAGGGACATTGAGTGAAGTTAACTGCCTGCCAGAGCTCTAACAGGGCAGAGGAGGAGCACATGCGCGCACACACACACACACACACACACACACACACACACACACACACACACACACACACACACACACACACAC
>JBBPDC010004490.1:0-13919 GCA_037974485.1 Hemigrammopetersius urotaenia | reverse complement strand
GCTGTACTGATCACTGACTATAGTTCACCTGCTGTACTGAGTAGTGAACACTGACTACAGTTCACCTGCTGTACTGAGTACTGAATACTGACTATAGTTCACCTGCTGTACTGAACACTGACATCCATAGATGCACCGAATTTGCACACTTTGCTCCTGTTTGTGGCTAAACCTATGTTTCTCCAACACTTTGGATTAGAAAAACATCCACTATTTGTCAATATTATTAATCTAAATGAATGCACTGTCAAATGAATTATTTTGCTGTTGACAGCTGAACTGGAGTGCAGCACATAAATACTCTGTCATACGAGATGAAAAGCAAACATTAAAGACGCTGCAAGACTAATGTCCCCCAAAATCCTCTTTAGCTACATCATCATTGTAGGTCTAGTTCCACGCTAAAGAAGCAAACTTAATACACTATGGAAACGGTCATTTGATCTTTATCTATTACACTTTTTTTATTCTGTATAAATAGCTGAGATGTAAAAGTCATTTAAAGGACTTTAGAGTGAAACATATTCATTGCGGAGAAATTGATTTCTTTAAATGCCAAGGGGCCATGTCTATAGTACAGCCTTCAGTGAACTTGTTTGCATTGGGAACTTAGAGAGATGGCTTAGTGAATGGAAAAATCACATTCAACAAAGTTCAATATCAAATCATTTTATTTCTCCAGAAACACTTTCCCATATTATTCAATAATAAGTTGTTTAAAGTAGAAACAAGAAGGTATGTTATCCTGTTTTTGTGCCTGTTAAATGCAGTTAAAGGCCAGAGTAAGACTTGTGATGAAAGTCCATGCCTGCTTTGGGATGATGGCCTGTGTGAATCCTTCTCAGTTGTCAGTGGTGAATTCCAGTTTGTTAAATGTTAAGCTCTTCAGTCATCACCTCAGCTCCCCAGAAGGAAATATATATATAATATAGATATAAATATATATAGTGTACATCAAAATCCCCTACATTGAAATAATATTTTTACAGTTTTAAGGACAGAAAAGAAATGTTTGAAGACTTAATTTTCTCAGTAAATCGCATTCAGAAGACTTGACTGATCCAGGAGGAAAGTGTTTAAAAGTAGGAAGACCTTTGTGCCGTGACCCGGATTCGAACCGAGGTTGCTGCGGCCACAACGCAGAGCACTAACCACTACGTGGAACGTTGCGTTGCGAGCTTCAACTAAAACAACAATACATAGTTTGTTTTCAGTTACAATGACCACTGAGACGAATTCCGTATTTAGATGTCAGTACAGCTTTAAAGCAAGCTAATAAAAGCTCATATTATTTTTTCAACATCCCGCCTTTTTTCTATAAACACCGCCTTCATGTGCTAGGATTGGTCAGTACTTAATGCATGCGTCCACTGATTGGACAGCTTTGATGTGACTCCCATCGCCATGGTAACTATAGATGACTGTTGAACAAGGCGCTCTGTTACTCTTGCTTGTCAGTCAAAACTGCAATCCAACCAGAACGCGAAAGCCCTGACAGTATCTAACCAATCCCATCGCAGCAGGAGGGATTTAACAGAGTACCTGCGTTTGTTCATCTGTATGTATGGTTGCTATAGCGATGTAAACGCCTTTCCACGTGCCCTGATTGGCGGACTGCCTGTGAGTGTGAAGACCAGGCCAATCCAAGGAGGGGCGGAGCTTGTCTGAGTACCGGTGGGATTCATTTGGAAACGGGTGGGTTTTGTTTGAATACCGGTGGAGCACCCGGGTGGGGCTGCAGGTTACTCCCACCTGTTGTGATGCAGCCGGAACGTTGCCCCCCATGGGAAAAAAACGCAGACCCACAATATGAGCTTATCCAGTCGCTCCAAAACACAAAGTAAGGCCCCACACGGCTGTTTGCGGTGAGAAGAGTTTCGTTTTAGCGCGGAGAGCCTGCTGAAAGGCCTAAAGAAATACCATGAGTGCAAACCATGAGCCAAAGTGGCGAAAAGGAGGCGCAGGAAGATAACGGTGAGGCTGAAGTCTTTTTTTCTGTACACAGGCTGTGCTTTAGGGCGTATGTATCTCTCTCTCTCTCTCTCTCTCTCTCTCTCTCTCTCTCTCTCTCACACACACTTTTTCTCACTTTCTCTCCCCCTTTCGACTTTACTTTCAACGATGCAGACAGTCTCGAGTCCGGAGAAGGGAGAGGACCGACCTGGAGCAGTTATAAATTGATTATCGATCCAGTTCTGAAAGGAGGAACCGAAAAACTCTACCGATATGACGGACAACACTTCAGCGCAGCAGTGAGTTGCACAATGATGATAATGATGATACTAATGATGATTGTGATGATGGTGATGTTGGTGACGATGATTATGATGGTGGTGATGAGGATGGTGGTGGTGATGAAGACGGCGGTGGTGTTGATGATGAAGATGGTGGTGATTATGAATATGTTGGTGATGAAAATGATGGTGGTGGTGACGATGATGATATTTATGGTGGTAATGATAGTGATGACTATGATAATGATCATGGTGAAGATGAAGATGGTGATGATGGTGATGATTATGGTGATGATGGACATGATGGTGATGATGAGGATAGTGATGAATGGTGATGATGATAGTGATGACAATGATAATGGTGATGATGATGATGGTGGCAATAATGAAGATGGTGATGATGATGATGATGATGATGATGACGACGACGATGATTATGGGGATGATGGACATGATTATGGACATGATGGTGATGATGATGATAATGGTGATGATGACAATAGTGATGGCAATGATAATGGTGATGATGATGATAGAAATGACAATGATAATGGTGATGATGATTTTGATGGTGATAGTGATGATGGGGATGATGATAATAATGATAATGATGATAGTGCTGCTGCTGCTGATGATGATGATGTGTGGTGAACTCATAAGAGTACAGCGGTAGTCTTTGGTATCAGGAGGGGTTTTTTAAAATAAGATTGCTGGATTCTGGTTTTAAAGACAGATGGATACCTTAAATCTAATGTGAGGATTGCCCCGATAGGATATTAAACAGTACTGGCTTTGGAATTAAGTTGTCTGGCTAAAATTTATCCAAGCAAGATCAGTTGATTGTTATAGTTCAGGACTGTCAGTAGTAACTATTGCAAATACTATGAAATTACTATGATGTAGATTTAACTGCAAACATACAACAACAATTTTTTAAATCTTCTCAGCAGAATCCTGGACTTTCCCCTGTGGATAATGTCAAAGATCCCAGAATTAGTCGCTTCTGGACCAAATTCAAAGAGAAGGATCTGCAAGTCCCCAAATTCAAGGTTATAAAAACTCAATGTTTTGTTTGTGTCATATGTAGCCTATTAATATTTACTTTGTCTTTTCTGATAATGTGTGATCATCTTTCTGAATCACTCTTTGTCTAGATCGATGAGCACTATGTTGGCCCGCCGAAGGAGGTGACATTTGCCAGACTGAACGACAACATTAAAGATGGCTTTTTAATGGATATGTGTAAAAAGTTTGGGAAAATCCAAGAGGTGGAGGTTCTGTACAATCCCAGGAATAAGAAGCATTTAGGAATAGCCAAGGTCATCTTTGAAACTGTAAGAGGGGCAAATGAGGCCGTGCAGAAACTTCATGACACATCTGTTATGGGAAACAGCATTCACGTGGAGTTGGACCCCAAGGGTAAAGAGATTCACAGCTGTGTGTAAATGTGTTCTTTACACAGTGGTCCTTAGATCTGTTCCTGGAAGGCCACCCTTGGGTGATTTTTCTGGTGAAACATCATCTCGGCTTAGCTTAGCCAATGTGTCAGAGTATATGATAATCACCAAACTCTGCTGGAGTTTGGATCTCTGGGTCTGGGTTTGTCCTGAAGTGAGACATGAAAGGCATAGTTTTGAGTCAAAAATGGTCTTGTATATCTAGAAGTAAAAAAAAAAACCTAGAGGTCGACCGATATATCGGGCCGATATTTGGCATTTTTTTCGACATTGGCATCGGCCGATATCTGAGTTTAGTACGCCAGTCTTCAGCCAATACTCCAGATTGCTTTTGCAGGACCCCAGCCAGAAGTTTTGTAAGTTGTGAAAAAAGGGTTTTAAATTCTGATATATCGAAGACAAATACAGTACGATCCAAGATCACCCGTATATAGTGAAAAATGTGTTGTGGTAAAACAAATGCCTAAAAATGCATATTTTTATAGTATAAACCCTAAATATGACCCCAAATATGCTCCCAAAACACTTTAATTTCATTTAATACTCATGCGTTTAATGCATTACACTTAAAGAAAATGTAATGGTAAACCCGTATTTGCCTCTTTTAACTTAATTTAGAGTAATAAAAATACTGGACTTTAAAAAGGACAAAACAAAAAACAAGAGAAACACTGAGACGCTCCACTGGGGAGATTCTGGTCTGCAGCTGCGGTAGCCGCAAGGGGAAATAAATAATCAGAATCAGAAAACTATTGATCCCAGAGGAAATTGCTTAAAAACAAGGTTGCCACTGCTAGCTTTAGCATTAGCAGCATGCGGCGAGCCAAAACAAAGACTCGTACACAAAAGAAACATTGAAAAAAAAACTCTCTTTACCCACATGTTTAGACAGGGCACAGATTACTAATACAAAATAAACTGAGATAACTGTTGAAAATTGGGGAAAAAAGTGAGCGTGGGATGCGTCAAATGGCAGCAGCCAGTCAGCAGCCTGGAGAAATAAATAACATTTTTGGATTGGCTACTTTCAAACCTCCCTTCTCTAAGTATAGCGGTATTTAACCATTTCAAGATGCGCTTTCTATATTTATACAGTTATATTTTATATGGAAATGTGGCTGAATTTACGTTCATGTTACGAACATTTGTGTTTCCTGCACGACGACCTGCAGCTCTAAAACTAAGGAATACTAAGAACATTCAGTGAGGGATGGGGGGGGGTGAAGAAGAATAAAGCTAAAGATTATTTGCACTCTCCTTTTTGTATTGTTCACAATTTTATCTTCCATTAGGAATAGTTTGCAACTTTAAAACTTTGTTTTGTTTAAGAATTATTAGTCAAGTTCATCGTTTATATATTTATTTATTAAACATTGTGTGCTTAGCTTTAATTAATTAAAAATGCTAAAGTATTTTAACAAGCACAATTAAAACATGTAAAAACAATACTTTAATTAAAAATCAGATTATAATTTGTAGGAGTGACTGTATGCTTCATGCATGATTAATTATTTGAGTGCTTTCTCTTTGTTTCCAGGTGAGAAAAGAATGCGGTACTTCCACCTGCTTGTAAGTGCGCTGTATACCCCGTTCACTCTCCCTTTAGGGGAAGAAGCCTGGGGACCCCAGTCACCATCATACAGCTGTGATTCATACAGTGTGAGTATAATGTACATGCCAAGGCTCTGTTCCCGCTATAGGTGTGTGTAGCTACATGCTTATTTCACACAAAGAAATGAGTCTCATTTCCATAATGAAAATCTCATTTCCATAATGTTCTCCACACCCGAGGTTTGCATAGTTTTGCAATGGAGCTACAATTCTTATGCAATGAATGTCTATGTCCCCCCAAATCCTCTTTAGCTATATCATCATTGTAGCTCTAGTACCAATCTAAAGAAGAAGATATGGTGGAAAGTGTGATTTGATTTTTACCTCTCTTTATCAAAAATAAATGCATACATTTCTGAGAAGTCATTCAGAGCATTTTGATGTGAAAGGAGTTATTGTAGAGAAACTGATTTCTATAGCACAATTATAGCTATCAGTGACCCAGTGCAACTTCTGATTTTCTATTTGTAACACTGATGACAGCAAGTTTTCTTAGGGGTTTATTTTTCCTTATGTTGCCATACACCACCCATAGCTCTACTCTGGGGCATTTTGTAATTGTTTTGTGTGAGTGAGCTTTTAGGTATAGTAAAGTCTTGGAGTGTTTGGTTTCTATCACCACTGCTGTGAACAATTCTAACTCACTAAATTTCTTTAAATGGAGCATTTCACATGAAACCACTGACAAGTAAATTACAAAGAATTTTTAAAAAATGGGTAGAATTTCTCTTTAACCTCCCGAACCCTAGGCATATTCTTTAGGTGTTAATCTTAAGAAGTATTATTCAGTACATTTACTCAGTATCAGGTCCAGACCAAGATATACCCAAGCGAGGAGTAAAACAAGCAGCGATATTTATTCCGTAGAGTAGTCAAATACAAAAGACATATAGAGTTCCAGAACCAAAGGCCAGTCCGACAAGTAAACAATTCTTAATTGTAATACTGAAGAGCCCAAAAGTAGAATAATCTGAGTCCAAAAAGGCAATCCGAATCAGCGAACAGATAAAAGGGCTGTCACAGGAATCAAAGTCCAGAACGCAGGTGGGATTATTCAAGACAGACAAACTGAAGAACAAAAGACAAAAACTTTCTAAGCAGGGGTAGTCCAGATCTGAAGGTGGACGTTTTATGTTCTAGGGTCATGTGATTTAGGAATTAGGAGAAGAGGGCTAGACTAAGAGTTCTGACAGGAGTTTTTACATTCAGTAACTACTATGTACCTAATCCTGTTGCAGACAGTCTTGTGTTTTTTCACTTGCTCTTTTTTTTCGGCAGGAGTATGAGCCAGGTAAGCGGTTGACGCATGGGTCTTCAGTGCTGTCCTTATCATCGGGACTCCTTGGCTCCACCCCATTTGACGGTTCCACCCCTCTCTCAATGGACACCGCCTACTCCAGCATGCACCAGGACACTCCCAGTAGCTTTTGGCAAACCCCTTTGTACCAGGACACTCCCCACACCTCTCCTCTGTCTCAAAGTATCCCAAGCACCCCACCCCAGTACGAGGGACTTCCAAATCTGCGCCAGTTGACAGATACGAACATACACAGTGCCTCCAGATCAACCATGACTCCAGATTCTCAGCCTACCCACTGCAATCCTCATCTGGTCCAGCTCACCCCAAACATAAAGCAGGGTGCATTAATTAAGATCATCCAAAACTCCAGGCCTTCTAAAAGCCATATGCCATCAGGGCGCCCGTCCCACCCAGTGGGCAGGACTTCTCGGGGTGGTCACAGAAGCCATGTTTGGGAGCCTAAGTACCAGAATGCGTATAACCATAGACCAGAGCATCGCTATGTGCATAGACCAGTTTTCAATAGACCTAAATATCGCTCTGGGCGTCCAAGCAGTCTAGTGCCTCTACCTGCTACTACACAGCCATATAAGTCTCCTGCTCCGTGTGCAAGTAGCGCAGACAAACTTACAAGCCATGTGGGACAGAATACATTGGCTTTCATGAACACTGACAGGAAAGTACCTGTTGATCCCTCTACGGTGTATGTGAGCAAATTAACACCAGTATCCCAACATGTCAGTGCAGACACACATCACACGCAGGCAAATATGACACCACCTGTGGAGCTCCTGGGGAAAACTTTGGAAAATCCCCTCAAAACACCTATCAAATTTCTTACAAATACCTCTCCTCAACATGTGCCTGAGCTACAGCAGGGACTCACTGATGTGGCTCAAAGCCCAGAACAGTGCACCCTTGGGACAGAGAGAAGCCCCTCGACTGAGTCATCTGCTCCAGACTCAGCCCCTACCAGCCTGGATTCTCGCATTCAAATGCTCCTAGCCACTCACGGTTCAGATCTTTTACCAAACAATGATAACTGGGACTCAGACACGCAATCTGAAGACCATCTTATTGGCTTTCCCAGCATTTTCCAACACTCTTCCAAATCCAATCCTCCCTCACCTCAATCTCCTGATTTCTTACATACGCATAGTTATCCTGAAGATTCTAGGCACTCAGACTCTGTCCAAAAACAAGAACAAGACACTTCTGAGTCAGGTGTTGAAAATATGCACCCTACTCCCCTTCCAGACTCACCAGAAGAAGGCGAAATATCTTCACCAATTAATGAGTACCCATGCAAGATACCTGTAATTTCAACCCAATGTTCAGTTATTCGATCTGCACCTTCTCATCAAACAGCTTCGGTAAACCTCGTATTTACATGTTCACTTCGAATTTTTAAAGGCCCATTTTCGACATTTGAACATACTCTATATTAATATACTTTATACATGATTATACATGATCTTCTACAATCCTCTATTTTTTTCTACTCTTTGAAACTGAGGTATGTTCAGTTCTACTAAGGCTGGGCGATTAGGCCTAAAATCAAAATCTCGATTAATTGAACATTTGAACTCGATTATGATTAATGAACGATTATTTTATTTTATTTTTTTTTGTCCTCATAGTTCACTGATAAGTTGCTCAGTTGTCTCAGTGTTTAAGCTCTCCGTGCTCGACATGTCGGCGGAATAACGTAACATAACGGAGAGGGGTCACGTGACTCCACACGCGGTAGTGTTTTTAAAGGGAATGTAATCGGAATAATCGACCTGGAAAATTTTGATCGATTATAGGTTCTGAATGTCGATTTCGATTACTTTTCGATTAATCGCACAGCCCTATAAACTACTGTGGAATTGGCGTATTCATAAAAATGTATTGTTTCACAAAATCCTTGAATTCAAATGAGCTTTTTTTGCAATTTGGTTTCCATACATGGTCTCTATAAGCCAGAAAGTAAGTAGTGTGTTTCCTAAACTTTAACACTGTTAACATGTTACATTTTGACAGATTTGACAAATTTGCAAGGAAAAGTGAAACATCTAATTAGTTGTTTCTGTGGTTGTTGAACAAAATTTAGTCTCTGATTTTGTCCAGGACTAGCTGCAATAAAAAAAAAGAAGCATTTATTTGCAGACTGAATGAGTTCAAATCCAAATCACTCGGGTTTGTTTTTACATTTGGTTTATCTATTTGTATCTGAGTTAGCTAGTGTCTGAGCAGGGGCTATATGCCAAGATATTCCAGCCACGAATAAATAACTGCTGTTGCCATGTTCTAATGGTGATAAAATATTGGAGGACCTTTATTATGATGCAGAATATAGTTTCATGCAAATGCACTACAATACATAACTATGTAATTAACAATAAATCAAACTTAAAGTAATAATTTCAAAATGTAAAGTATTGTGTAGTCCTAAGTCAGTCTGTTTGGGCAGAGCTCACCTTTGAATGACCCAAACAATTGAAAAAGCCTAAGAAATTTGGATTACGAGCTATGTAAAACTAGATCAGACCTAGTCTTAAAGATGACTGATTTTTGAACTTGTCTTGACTTGGCCTCAGCCCCTTTAAGACACGGTCTTGATTCGATTGTGACTAGCCATAGTCTTGGACTAGTTTTGAACTCAACAAAGTTGGTACACAGGCTTTCTTGTTTGCTCCAGCTATACACTGGGCACCAAACGTCTCAGTGGATTGACTACTTTTCGGGGATGGGACAATTAGTATGCTTTTTTTTTTTCACAATTCAAACCTTGGCTAACCACTATATGTTTCTGTCTCTCACAGATTAACCTGTTCAAAAGACAAAGTGAAGCTTCAGAGCAGAATTTCAGGCCTGGAACCAGCAAAGGAAATTCTTCACCAAGTCCTTCAGTGTTCCTAATGCCTCCTCCACCTGTTCTCCTCCCTCCACTGGGGTTCCCTGCCCTTCCACCGCCAATTCTGCACCCAACTGTACCTGCCCTGCCTGGACCTCCTCATTTACTGCCTCCTGTACCAATTCAGCATACCCCACCTCCTCCTAACCTTTCTATACCTCCTCCTCCTTTCTTCCCCCCACCAAAGCTTGCCATGGGGCAGGCTGGTAATCCCACTAGATGGAAGAGCACTTCAGCACCTCTTCCTATACCTACCAGAATCACACATGGTAAAGCCATTCCCTCATATTCCCCTCGAATTCCCATTACACCACCTCCTACAGTTTTTCCTGGGCTTCCTATTCCACAAGATGGATTTAGACAAAGGCAGTGTCTTCCCTATCCCTCTATTGGGGGTTCTTCTGCTGTTCCGGGATACAGACCCCCTTGGCCACCTCCAATCCTGCCTGCATTTGATCCTTCAGTGCCTCCGCCAGGATACGTCCCTGCGAATGAAATTCTTCACAAGGCCACAGTGGACAGCGTCCTGGCTGCTGTAGCGGCTGAGCTCAGAGTTATCGTGAAAAAAGACATTCATCGCAGAATAATTGAAGGCGTGGCTTTTGTCATGTTTGACCAATGGTGGGATGAGAGGGAGCGCACAGCCAAGGTAACGTCACACCACGCGCTTTATAAAACTGTGTGCTCTTTTGACTTACATCACTTTCATGTTAGTTTCATAGAAGTTACTGAATAATTTGTAGTCATCACTGACCAATAATAGTGTTTTTCCACTGACACAAGGAACTTTTTACTTTACTAATATAACCAGGTGTACCCATACTGCTTGATGGCAGGGCTAATGTGGGCCCCAGCCGAGCTGACTGCATCACTGCTTTCTGATTGGTCGAAATGTTATCAGATAATGGAAAGACACCGTTGTTTTTTGTCTGCACAAAAGTCAACACTGAACATACAAGCTTACAACTGGGAAGTCAACAAAGGACAAGTGGGAGTTCAGTGGCGCTAACGAATTTATCTTTAATGAGAAACTGGGTTAGCTGGGTTAACTACAGAAGGCTGAAAAAATTTAAACAAGACAATAAATAATGAAAGAATACAATATCAAAAGCACCTTAGAGAATTGTGCTGCTGATGCATCAGAAACACAGTTACTTGGCTGAGGCACACACTGGAAAATCAAAGGGTTCTGTATCATCTCTGGGTGGTTTAGGTACAGCACAGCTCCTGTATACTTGTGGAAAGGTGCCTAAAGTCATAAATATATAACAAAACATTATTCTTACACACGCTGTTTTAACACATCCAACTAAACAGGTTTTTGCACAGAGAAATGCTCAGAATGATCAGTGAGTGCAGGAATGATGCATTCAATGCAAATCCATTTAAATGTGTTTGTATAGTGCTGTTTCACAAAGGTAATTCACATAAGTCAACCTACAAGCACATATATCAGGAAATGAATGAGATCATTTGCTATAAACGGAATTTTAGTTATTAATTTGGTACATTTTACTGCTCTGAGAGATAAAAATGATGTTAAAACATGTGTTTGTTGCTGAATAAATCCAGATATCTGTACCTGTAAAGCTTGGTGAGAACAAGGAGACTCCGAAGCCCCGGGTCCAGGACCCCTGGCAGCCTGTGGAGGGCACAGGGCTGGAGGGTACAGCACATGGCACAGTACTTGGACTGGGTCTCCGGTCTGCTCTTAGACTTCCTTCCTTTAAGGTACCAAAATCACTCGCTGCACCTTCTACTACAATTTGAATTTATTTAATGGATGAAGTTTTTATTGTCATGCATAATTGAGCTCATGATGCCATGAATCCTGGCAAGGTCTGCAGTGCCTTTGGATCCTTCGTAGATTGTTCACCATATTTAACAGTGAAGCTCTAATCTGTGTTACCATTTTCCTTTTCCCACCAAACCCATTTTGAGGGTCTGGTGTCAGAAAGCTCTGTTTTTGTGTTATCTAACAACTGAACCCGGTTCCACTTTAAGTTCCAGTTGTGTTTAATAAACTCCAGGTGTTAGATGAACGTGTGTGGTTAGATGTAAGAGAAGTATTCCTTTGGCATGTCTCCAAAACAGTTTGTTTTGCAACACAGTGATCCAGATGCTCTAAAAGAAAAATGAAACATTTTTCACTCATGAATGAAGCACTTGGTCCTCTGCATTTAACCCATTCACCCGAGCGAAGCTGACGGCAGACAACAACATAGCGGCCAGGGTGCAGTGTGTGGGGCCGATATCTTATTTAAGGGTACCTCAGTGGTGCCATTGGCGATCCTAGGATTCAAACCCACAACCTTCCAGTCACATGGGCAACTCCCTAAACACCTGGCCACCAGCTGCCTGGTGACCTTGATAAGGTGGATAATTGTTTGTTATTTTTGTGTATATTCAGGTGAAAAGGAAGGTTCCTTGTGTCGAGAAGTCTGTGGATGCTAAGAGGCCCCGCCTTCCTGTATCTAGACTTTCGGAGAATGGAGGTTAGTTCTGTATTGGTCTGTAGTACCAACTATCATTTCTAATGGTCTCAAATACAGAATAGCTAGTGTCTTATATTCAGCAGTCATGTTTAACATAAAAAGTAGATAGATATACTTTGTTGATGAGTGTGAATTGTAAAACTACATTCTGTTAATCAAATGATGAGTGTGAATCGTACCTGTCGTGTTTGGATTCAGATCAGGACACAAATATAGAGGATAAAGTGGGTGAGGCCCAGAAAGGAGCTGGCATCTCTCTGATGAAACGGAGACACGCCAGGCCTTTGGAATTGGATAGTGAAGAGGACGATTCTGGGAAGATGGAAGATTCAGGCTCTGGAAAGGAAAAGGACAACGAAACTGAGCTTTCTGTTTCTGATCAGGTAAAGCATTGTTACGGATCATGTTATAGATCAAGAATAATAAGCACAAAATAAGCTGCATTAGTTATCCCAGAAGAGATCTTCAATCAATTACAGACAACCATTTTTCCACATTTAATACTAAACAGTGATTTGAACACTGTTATGTTTGTCCTCTGAAAGCTGAAAAGGAAGTTCTCTTTGTTCTACTTCTAGGTTGATGATGATGATGATGATGATGATGATGATGATGATGATGATGATGATAAGGGACTGGATGAAGATGATAGAAAATCTGACAAGCTTTCATGTGTGAGAGAAGATGAAGACCTTTCAGACAAAGGTGCCATTTGAATTTCTTGACAAAAGTGTTTCTTAATAGTACAGGATAACAGTAATATGTTGCAAATGGACTAGTAAACTGGTTTAATACTGGAATAGATGACAATATATGGTCAGAAATGTTCACCTCTCATAAATTTGAGAAATCCAAAGTAAACCCGTTTTTTATTCCTCAGGAGTGATTAGCATAGCATCATCAAGCACACGTTCAGAGTCCTTATCCTCCTCAAGCCTGGATTATGACTCTTCTGTCTCCTCGAGATCTGACTTTGACTCCTCTGAAGACAGTCACTATTCCTCTGTGTCAGACTGTGTATCCTCTGAGGAAGAAGAGGAGGATGAAGTTGCATCCTTTGGGAATCCTTTAGAGCAAAGAAAGGTGGAAGAGATTTGGATCTCGTCAGATGAAGAGGATTTTGAATATGAGGAAGGTACTCACACTCCTGCATGTTCATCTCTGATCTCCTGGGAGGATGAGCTCGACCCGCCCTTGACCCCATCTGCCCCTCTCTGCTGTGATGAAGATCTGGACCATGCACTACTGGGTGAGAATCCTGACCCTCCTCTTTGTTTATCTTATAAACCAATTAAGGAAAGCATGGCCAGAAACAGACGTTCTCCAATTCAGTTTAACAGATGAATATGTTACTTTTGTATTCAGTGGATCAGTATCAGCCATAACTCCGTCAGCCGAGACATGTTTGGAGACTAAATTATGTTTTATTTTTTTTTAGTTTAGTTAATTGACACTTGTCACTCGTCAAAGCTTTTCATTAAGGTGACACAGGTTTGTGAACATGGTTTAGGATGCAGTATGACCTGCCGTGCTTTCTGTTGCTTTCTGTGACTGCCATTTAGTCATGGATTAAAGTTCTCCGTCGCTATGATGGATTTCCGTCAACTGAGGGCACTAAAGGTTAATAATGAGATTGATGCAGATCCGAAGGAAAAAAATGGGGAACGAGGGATGGAGCTGAACAAGCTTCTACAGACAACGTTCTGGAAAGGCTGTCTTTTTCTTTTGTTTAATTACGATTTAATTACTTTTCCAAAAAATAAAAATAAACATTATGGTTTTGGCAGTTTTCTTAAACATTGGCGGCTGCGGAGTAGCCTACTCGCTGCGAGCTGTTTCTCGACGCTGTTTAAGATGCCAAACTTCATAGTAAGAGAAAATAATTCCCCAGCATTTAGTGCCACATCAGTCTCAAAGACTTTT
>JBBPDC010004480.1:0-13919 GCA_037974485.1 Hemigrammopetersius urotaenia | reverse complement strand
CCAATAACGTAACCAAAAAGTAATATAAATCAAACACCACACGACAAATTCTAAGTCCCCTCATGACCCCCGTAACAGAGGCTTTTAGAAGTTTATGTTTGACATTGATGTTTTATTTGTTTGTCACATCACATGCCAGAGATTCAGGACGTCAGGTAATTTAGTGTCGGCTGCTGGGCATTCCTTCCATTTCTGTTCTTAACATTATCTTGTTAATATACTAATTATTAATTAAAAATGCATTTATTTGGTGGATGAACCTGAACCAAACTATGAAGGTGCTTGTGTTGAGTTGAGGAGGATGTATACTGCTGATGCGCTGGATCTATGCCCTTAACCTTGAATATCCCAGGATACTCAAGTATACAGCTGATGAATTCCAGAAACTTTTTTTGGAACTTGATGGAGCAAAGCTGCTTAAGGGGCCGTTCACATATGGCGTCTTTTGAAGTCCATTATTTCAAATGTAGTCGCTCGTCAGCCGCGCTCACGACGCGCAGGCGGTGCAACGTGACCGTTTTTTTCAGGTCCGCGCCGCGTCGAGTTGAAAACATCTCAACTTTTCAGAATGCCGCAAGCGCACCGCGGGTCATGTGACAAGATTAAACCAATTAGCTTCCTCGCCTTTTCCGTTACACTGAAGCCTCAGCAGAAACACGGAGGAGCGGCTAATTGTGGTCCAGGGATTTCCTGAACTTTATGATTTGTCAAGCCCCCAATTTTTTCCCAAAATATAATCCAACTGGTCCTTGTCAAGTCTGAAACAGGCTTTGAACCCCCCATTGTACAGGCAGATCTCCTGGATCAACTGGTGAAATTCCCCGTTTTTTACGTTTTTGAAGAATGGGGTGCACCCAAACACTACAGCGTTTTTCTTTTCTGCGTAAATAAATCGTGTAGCAGAGTTACAGCAAGCGTTTTTAGGCGCGATATGTGAACGGAGCCTAAGAAGGTCCACAGGATCAAAGGTAAACTAATCAAATGAACTGTCTGGGACTCATGGACTCTTTGCCTTCTTCTTTGTCAGTGGTTTCCTTGCCTTACTTTTATTACATTTTATTTGCTCCAGCTATGTTTGAAGGCAGTCTGACATTTTTGATTTTGTTTATATATTTAGATTTTGGCATCTTGTAGGAACTTTGTCATTGAAACGGATGCAACCATTTGTCATAGTAACTTAAGGTCCCCAATACTTCAGTTATCACACACGTGTGTGTCATAGACATCCTGAAGGAACCACAACCTACTGACTGTTTTAAAAAAACTTAAGACATTTCTTTTTAACAAAACCTTTGGTTCCCCCTCTTAGATATTTTCTAGATTTATTGTTTAATATATTTTTTTAATGCCTGCCTTGTTTTCTTGTTTATTTCTTTTCTAACCTGTAACCCTTTGAGATCTTGTGATGAAAAGGGCTCTATAAATAAAATGTACTATTATTATTATGTTTATTATGCTTATTATTATTATTATTATTATTATTATTATTATTATTATTATTATTATTATTATTATTTCAGTTTTCATTTTCTGTTCATGGAGAAAACACTGTAAAACAGCTGAACTTACTCACACACGTACTGTATACACTTAACCCCATAGCCACAGGGAGAGACAAGCAACACCATTTAAACAGTATGACAAGGTCAAACACATATATTAAGCTGGTGCTTAAATTTAGCTTTACAAGTTTAAGAAACATTTAACTGATGTACGTTGCTCTGGATAAGCACTTTGCCTAAATGCTGTAAATGTAAATGTAATCAAAAGACATGATTGTCAGTAGTTAAAAGAGCACCCTCATACAAAAGAGCTCACTGATATTAGTGCCCAGTAAACAATGAATACTGCTAATGAAAGGTTTATTTGTCATCTTGTTGCTGTTCAAGAAGTCCAGAGCTTGCCGTGTACTCGGAAACGATATATACAAGTGTATTCCGGATGACCCCAGTTGCTCATTACTCTTAGTTGAATTGTGGAATAAACATCCCTTGCAGACTCCTGAGAGAGAGAGAGAGAGATTTTGTGAGCTCCACAAATTAATTCAAATGTATGAAAGACAACAAACAGACTAAAATAAGGATGGGGTAATGAGTTCAGAATTGTTTTGAATGTAAAGGAAGTCTTACCAAAAGCTTAAATGTTTGAATGGGTTCTCCATCGCTGTCATAGAGAAACGATCCTAAGAGCTTTCCTTCTTCATCAGGCTGGCTCATTCCCTACAGAGACAAAATACAATTCCATTCAACACTAATCAGATTTTCATGTGTGTGTGTGTCTGTGTGTCCATGTATGACTTACATAGACACTGAACTCCTTGGGAGCGTTGTTTATGTGTCCGCTGGGGGACAGCACTTTGGGCAGGTGCTCCAGGGTCACATGGGTGATATACACAGGGTGCACCAAGGCGATGGTGGCAAAACCCTGATCGCCCTTAAACGCCCAGCACTTCCCTGGATACACCTCCGGCTAAGAGAGAAAAAGAAAGAGAGAGAGTGAGTATCATAGCAGTCTTTATTTTTTAATCAAACGGAATTCTCTGGCACATTGATAGAGTAATGAGTAATCACTAGTATCAGTCAATAGTGTTATAACTAGTGGTCAAATGATGCCATATTTGTGTTTATACACTGAAGAAAAGGTATTTTATTCTAAACTTTACATACATTTATTCATACCAACAGTCCTTATTTGCAAAAGCATTATTTACATTATTTGTGTGTTTGTGTGTGTGTGTGTGTGTGTGTGTGTGTGTGTGTGTGTGTGTGTGGATAAAAGCGTCTGATAAATGCCGTAAATGTAAATGTAAATATCCTGCATATTGTGATAATCTGGTTATTAAATATCAAATTTGAAGGGGTGGCGGTAGCTCAGTGGGTAGGATACTTGCCGCCGGACCAAGAGGTCACAGGTTCGAATCCTACCTCCAGCACACCACCACTGGGTCCCTGAGCAAGACCCCTAACCCCAAGTTGCTCCAGGGAGAGACTGTCCCCTGTTGTTAGGGAATAGAAGTCGCTTTGGATAAAAGCGTCTGATAAATGCCATAAATGTAATTTGCGTAATGATTTGTGTTGGATCCAAAGAGTTTTTGTGGAGGTAGCTCAGTGACTGATAAATGCCGCAAATGTGTGTGTGTGTGTGTGTGTGTGCGTGTTACCTGTATGATGGTTCTGGGACTCGTTCCACAGTTTAAGAGGGAAATTCCAAACAGTTTGAGACACAGCGATACAGTCATATAAGAACTAGAGCACCGGGAATGGACTATTGTGGAGCCTACACACACACATACACACACACACAAACATGTACAGAGCAAAAAACATTAGTTTTAGTTTTAAGAATAGGACTCTTTCAATTATGGACACATAAGCATGCGCACACACACACACACACACACACACACACAGATACACACAGCATGCAGAAAGATTGTACCTAAAGACTCCAGTGCAAAATCTGCCATTCCAATTCCATCAGCTCTGAACAAATGCAGGGCTCTCTGAACTGTCTCATCAACGTCCTGATAAACACACAAACACATGCAAACAAACAAAATAAACTCCAGCTAAAATCTGTAAATGAAAATCAAATAAAATGTTTTTGTAATTGAACTGTAAAAATTGATTGAACAGAATTGTCTTATTAATGGTAATTTTCTTTATATGCTCCTCTCTACTCCTCTTCATATGCTCCTCTCTCTACTCTATCCTTCCACCCAGCCTTACCTGTATGGTTACGGCACCCGTATTCCGTCTCTTCAGTTCTTCTCGTGTTTTTGAGCTCTGCACACTAAAGAGGACCATCATTCGCTTCTCCAAATCTGCAAGTGCCCTCTGTAGCTCAACGCGATGCACTACAGACCCCTGAGATCTGGAGACCAATGTCCGAAGCCGATTCAACCACAAGAACAGCTCTGCTTTCAGCTGAGAGAAGTAAAACTCTGTAAACTCAGTAAGATTCACTTATAGACTCACTATTAACACATCCTTTAGTCAAAAGCAGTTATAGAGAATTTACTAACACATCCTTCAGTCAAAGGCATTTTCAGACACATATCTAACACATCCTTCCATCAAAAGCAGTTACAAACAAGGCAGTAACACATCATTTACCTAAGAGAGGTTATTAACACACTTTTCAGGTGGGTTAGAAAATAACCTGTTAAGAAGCCCTTCAGCTGGCAGTAATAAACATATTATTAACAAAAGATGTTAGAACAAGGGGCTCCTTTCCCAATGCTCTGCACGTTTGCTTAAGCACCCTATGCTCTGCACATTTTAGCTTTCTCTAGATTTATCTTATTAACCTCAATAATAAGTTAAAACATTAAAACCCCAATGTTTTTGATCCACCATCTGTCAAAATGAATGACTCAAGTAATGTACGACGTGATACAGATTCAACAAATAGTTGCAGAGCTCCAGACTTTGGGACACACTGTGGTATTTAACATTAAGATCCGATTCTGCATTGTGAGATGAGGAAACATCAGCCTTTACCTCTGAGAGTTGATTCTCAGCTTCAGCAACCTGCTGCTTGAAGAAAACACGATCCAGGTTCTCACTAACAAGCATACATAAACAAAAAAACGTTAATCAAAGCCACACACACACAAACTACACATTAGTATGTCAGTATATGAGAACACAAATACTCACGTGTTCATAGTAGTCTTAAAGTCACTAATGTCATTCCACAGAGTCTGTCAAATAAAAAAGACGTTTATAGCACAAGGACACAAATGATATTATTTTTATAAGAGTGTGCAATGCTGAAGCTTGTTTATGACTTTCTGACCTCAATAGTGTGCTCCTGGTTCAGTATTTCCACTTTAAGAAGAGCAATCTCTCTCTAAAGCACACAAACATATTAGATTAGAAATATACACATAAGCAGAGACACACAGAATAAAGACCTCCACCAAATCCTCACCTGTGCACCATCCCACTCTCTCATCCAGGTGTCTTCCCATGTAGTCTCTTTCTGGGTCACAACACCGAAGTTTGGGAAAGTGGACGAGTAGAAGCAAAAACCTTAAAACAAACACTACCTTCAGTGTCTCTCACAATCAGCATTACAGCATCCTACAGAGATCAAGTCAAGTAGATTTCTATATACTACATTCAAGTAAGACTAACAGAAAAGCGTAATTTCTTGTAAGGCTCTTCCAATATAATCCCATATGATTATGATAAATCTAATATTAAATTAGCATCTGAATTAGCATTTGTTTTCTCACCGAAAGCCAAAGTCAATCCAAAGAGCAAAACAATCATGGGCAAAATCTTGTGGAGGTTTGAGGTGGTCATGGCAGGTTTACGATTATCATTGTAGTTACAGTAAGACCCTGGAATGCAGAGAAGAAAAAAAAAAAGGTAAAATAACACAAAATCAACCAAATCTGAGAAAAAAGTGACATAACATTTCAGGGAGGGTTTAAGGTTCAAGTAAAACAAAATATAAAAACAAGCAGACGCAAAAATAAATCCCTCCTTTAAAATTAAGGATTTGATTTAATCCTGAAAAAAGAAAATGTTTTCTTCTCCCTGGGTGGCACTGACCTGGCATGCAAGGAGAACTATGAGGGAATCATATTTGAATCTATATAATGTCTTGCTACTATGAGACTCAAGAACAAATCCATTAGAAACACTGTAAAACTCAGCAGCAGACACTTAACTCTTTAAGCAGAGCTCGGTGTCACTAGAGACTAAAACGTCTATCAGTTTTATATTTATCAGTATCAGTAGTGGAAAATGTCACAGGATTCTAGTGGCTCTGAGATTTACATTTGAGGGCTAAATAATCATCCATATTAATGAAATATGTGATAACGGCACTATTGATGTTGTAAAATGATGGGATACATAGTTATGTCATTAATAATGTCACTTTATATGAACACTACTGACTATATATATATATATATATATATATATATACACACAGTATAATGTTTACCTGAAGACTCATCTGCATTAACAGGTTCCCCCATGTAAAAGGAGGCGCCGGAAGAGGATTCATGAACGTCATGAGATCGCTTTGGTCCCATTCTCTTCCTGAATATCCTTTACACACACACACACAGACACACACACACACACACACACACACACACACACCGATAAAGCATGTTCAGTTGCTCCAGTCAAGCTGTTCTATCAGTCAATCACACACTTCGACCTAAACTATAAGCTCCCCCCTCTCGTCTATGGAATTATACACACACGCACACATGCACACACACGTGCGCACGCACCTGACAGGGAGTGTCTCGTGGTATGATAAGTTCCTGTCACCATCCTCTTCATTTTTGTAATACCCAATCTTTACCAGTCTGTTGCTGCGACGATGCATCACTGCCGTTCAGAAAGTGTGCATATAGCTTAATAATGCACTGCTGTATTTCTTGGCAATGACATCTGATACTTTTCATCTCAGATAATAAAGGTTTGACCTGATAGAAGCACTCAGTTGTGGAAGCCCTTTACATGCTCTACACAGCGATGACATCATAATGGGCTCGATTTCTGTGTGACCACATTGTTTCTGAGCATTCCACACCCAGCCGCCCGTCACTGATTTTAAATCTGAAAACTGAGATCTTAAGATCTAGTTTGATATGTAGCTTGATTTGATGTGTGAGAAGGATTGTGATGGGAAATTATTTTCAATTTGAACAAAATTTTTTAATCTCACTCGCCCTACTGAGTAATGAGGAATGGCCAGGCAGAGACCAATTTATTCCCACTTTATCTTCCTTAATAAACACAGATATGCTATGAACTGAGGCAAGGCAGTTTAAACACTTTAAACGGATTATCTGTTATAAATGATTGCTGTGTTTGTAACTAACTCCATTCAGTCTTTTACCTAATGTCTGATTAAACAAACATTGAAGTGACATGCTTCAGTCCTTACGTGTCCCTTTATCCTTTGTCTCCAGTACTGTGAGTACTCAGAGCTCTGAGGAGCTACCCTCATCTTCCCCTGTGTGTGCGAGTGAGAACGAGGACCCGTTTGCTGTGGGTCTCTACTCCTTAAGGAGCGTCCTCAGAGTAAGTAGCATGGTTCACCCGCTCCCTCGCGCCATCCACGTTGGGGCTCTTCCGCCACGCAACAAGGTGGTGTTCTGGTGCGTCTGGTCCTGCATTCCTGTACTATCATGACACTAGCAAGAACATCAAATACAAGAACATCAACTACAGATCAGACTTGCTCTCTGTGTTTTCATTTTTGTAATTTTTTTGTAAAGAGCCAGATTCATAGAGTAACATGATTGAATTTTTGAAGAAGCCCATACAACCCGAGAGTAGGATGAGGTCCAACAGTCTTGCTTTTTGACAAACACTTTATTCATTATTACATTATGTACATAGTACATATGTACTTACATTATATGCGCACCAACAGTGTATGAGTGATTTTCAGTTTTGTTTTTTTTTCCAATAGCCTTGAGTGGTAGTTGATGGTTAGGCCACAATAATAATTGCTGTAATCATTAAACATTTAAATATATTCAAAACTATTTTCATTTTTCATTTAATTGATTTGATGTCTAAAGTTAGTTTAGAATAAAATAAATGTTGTGCTCTATTTTTAATAGTTTTTCAAGCTATTTTAAGTTTAAGACATCCTGGGATTTGGGATTCCTTTTAAAGCCAAGTTGTCCTTTCCCTTCTTCTACAGTCATGCAGTCACTTCACATACTACAGCCATATGTTGAAGACATGGTCTGGAATCATAAAGCAGTTTTCGATTCTTAGACCCGGAGCACGTTACTAAGCACCTGGAAACAACATCATTTCATAGTGAGCTAAATCATGAATGGCAGTTATCCTTGCATCTTGTCCCAAACATTGAACTTGATATTCCCCAAGTGTCTGGCTGCATCATTTAAAGTGTGACACCAATTCTGGACCCTCCAGCTGTGGGTTGACCTCATCACTGCACCAAAAGCAAGAGAAAAGAAATAAGATTAAAGTGAGTTATGTTGGCAGAAAAGCAGAAATGCAGTCACACACTACAGAGACAAAAGTACTGGGAAGCCTGACCATTACACCAACAGGGACTTTAACGACATTGCATTCAAACACATTAATATGGAGCTGGTCCCCCTTTGCAGCTATAACAGCTTCTACTCTTCCTGGAAGGCTTCCCACAAGATTTTGGAGTTTCTGTGGGAATTTGTCCTCATTCAGTTCCAGTTCATCCCAAAGGTGTTGGATGGGTTTGAGGTCGGGGCTCTGTGTGGGCCAGTCAAGTTCTTCCACACTGACCTCATCCAACCATGTCTTTATGGACCTTGCTTTATGTACTGGGATACAGTCATGCTGGAACAGAAAAGGGCCTTCACCAAACTTGGTATGCTGAAGCATTAAGATTGAGCTTCACTGGAAGTAAGGGGCCTTGCCTAAATCCTGAAATAACAGGTTTGTTCCTATACTTTTGTCCATACAGTGGTGAAATAATATACATTCCTCATTTGTAAGTCTCTTTGTAAGTCCAGAGATCTTCTTCCTCTCTGGATGTATTCTCTTTCGCTATCACACTCCTCAACACTGCATCATGGGCTACAAGAAGTGTCGGATTTCCTCACACTCTCAGACTCTTCCCTGATCCTAATCTCAGTGTCCCTGGTTGCTGTGAGTTAATTACAATTAATCTTGTCTTCCAGTCTGGTTACTTTTGGTTGGTTTAAGTATTTTAAGACCCCTAGGTACACATGCAGATCTTTAAATTACAACAAAATGTCAGTCAGCTGAAACAAATTAGTAAGAATAATAAAATAATAAACAAATCGAGAAATAGGATGGAGAGATTCCTGATTCACCTATTTAGGTCAGTGCAGAGGTACTGTATTGGGACACACCTGTTGGTCAGATTTTTGGCTAGGCCCCTTAATTCCAGTGAAGCTCAGTCCTAATGCTTCAGTATACAAAGACATTTTGAACAGCGCCATGCTTCCAACTTTGTAGACACAGTTGTTGAAGGCACTTTTCTATTCCAGCATGACTCTGCCCCAGTGCACAAAGCAAGGTTGGACGAGTTCTGTGTTAGAACTTGACTGGCTGCACAGAGCACTGACCTCAACCCCATCCATCACCACTGGGATGACCTGGAACGGAGATTGTGGCGACGCCTTCTTGTGCAACATCAGTGCCTGACTTCAGATTGAATGGACATAAATTCACACAGACATACTCAAAAATCTTGTGGAAAGCCTTCCAAGGAAAGCGGAATCTATAGTAGCTTCGAAATTCATATTAAAGTCTATGTATTTGTAGGCGAGTCCCTGTTGGTGGCAGGCATCCCAATACTTTTGTATATATGATGTACCACACCAAACTAAACCAGAATACTGCTGCTGTTGTGACTAATTTTCATCTTAATCCCATATAAATGTTCCAGCATCCAGCATGGTCACTCATTGCACACTGCAGATAAGCTCACACACCATAACTGTAAAGCACCACATACAGACAAAAAAGGTCCATGTGAGAACCTGACCTAACTTGTCAAGATGTGGAGGTTGTTCGATGACAGAAAAGAACAGTATGCATTAAGAGATGTGGAACATGTGTTTCACATTCAAGTGAAGCCTGAATAATAAGGAAACCATGTGTAGGATGTCCACAGAAATAAGAGCACTGGAGACGCACACTCCAGACAGTGTAGGATGCAGTGAAATTGCAAGGTTGCGTGGTCAGATTGTTCTGTTATGAATGCCAAATGAAAAAGATGGTGCATCAGTGCTGGAATGAATTGCCCATGCTATATATGTTTGTGCAGTCATGCATTATTTAGACCATGGATTGCCTTTTCCTTGGACTGTGTTTCTTTTCCTCTTCTTTCGGACAAGCTAAGCTCAGCTCAGTTCTTAAAGAACCTACAACAGAGACTAAAAGGGAGCTTTTTCTCCATTTTTCTGTATTGCCTGAACCTTGTTTACCTATGTTTACACTAAAGTAAAATTGCAAAAGTGAGTTTTTGCATATACTGTGTCATGTATATTTTATGAACTGCTTTTTCATATCTGCAGACCTTCATCATAGCATTCATTCATCAAAAATAACACAATATAGTATGCTTATTATCTCAAAGTAGTCATTAATTGTATTTGTATTACTGGGAATTGCTTTCATGATTACTTTTGTGCTTTTAAGTACTTTTACTTTACTTTACCAAATACCTTTGTATTTTATGTATAACCTTCTTAATTTAGTACTCTTAAATTCAGTAGATTTAGTTTTGATACTTAAGTATATTCATAACCAAATACTTTTGTACTTTTACAGAAGTGTATTTTGAAGCTATAGTACACTCACAACTCTTTGTGTTGATAGGAATAAAATGTATCCACTTCAAGCCTTGACAAATGGTTTCTTTATGACGGCTCACTTTCATTTAGCTTACTTACGCTCACAATGGCCAGGGTTCAAATAACCCATTTATGTTTTGAAGTGCCCTAAAAATAAAGAGATTTCCTTACGCTTACAATCTGCAGTTCCCGGTTGAGCCACTAGAGAGTGCACTCACCATAAAAGTGGTATCTGCAACAAAACAGTATATAAAAATCTAAGTTTCAATTTGTTCACTCAGTTTCGTCAACAAAACAACTTTAAATATAACTTTATTTCCTGTGTGGTTAGTATTATATGTTTTAAATGAAAATCATCAGCCTGTCTGTGCTATGGCCCTAAATAGAACTACAGTTAATTATACACTTACTGTGTGCTTGTTTGTGGACTCGTTTCACTTGAGGCATGTTGAAAAAGAAAATTTGTAAAGGAGGGCATCGTGTTCCATTTTACTATTAGCACAGCTGTTATGTTTTTTGTGAAAGAATCTTTTCACCTTGGCTCTCCAGAGATAGTGTAACATGGAGTTCCTGTTCCTCTCGGTTCCCATCCAATCAGCATGACCTTGAGAAGCAAAAGCTAATTGGGGTCTGAGTAGATAAAGGCTGAAATAATATAATATCAGGAGAAATACTGTGTTACAGTGACTAGACCTGGTGCCTTGGTTTAACTGTGTTTTTTGTATTCTTTTTGTATGCTTTCTAAGAAAAAAGCCACTGCACAATGTATATACTTTATGCTAATCTATGCATAAAGTATGGGGTAGGGGTTTCTGAAATAACAGCTGTAGGAATGTTTGTGAAGTGTTATTAAAAGATTTTGTGAATCAAACTGTGCTGAAAATCCCAAGCTCAGCCCAGTGTGAACTCCTGGGTTAAGTGAGATGTATCTGTCTGCTTTTAGAATATGATGTGAATTACCTCATGGGCTTATATTCCGTGCCCATGTATTTTGAGGGTTCAGGTCTTCACTATCAGGTCTTCACTGCTGTTTAATTATCTCCTCAGTGTTAGGCTCTCAATGATTTCCACTCTTCAAACAACCAGTAATCAGGAAGGCATGTGGTCATGATGTTCTGTTCTGGTCATGATGTTCTTTTCTGTTCATTTTTTTTATTCAGCAATACGCAACCAAACGACTAAGAACAAAACACTGGGCCACACATGGCCAGCACAGCTTGTTACAGAGTTATTCTTGTAGTCAGAATGTTGTGGATTTACTAGTGGCACCACTGAGGTACCCTTGAGCAAGGTACCATCCCCACACACTGCTCCCCAGGTGCCCTCATTGGTGGCAGCCCACTGTTTCGCTTGGTGAATGGGTTAAATGCAGAGAAAAAATCACTTGTGACTTTAAGAGGTAAAAAAATAACCAAAAATTAGGAACTCACATAAATGCATCCAACAACTAAACACAAGAGTTTCCCAAAGGTGATGAGTTATGATCAGTTGTACTGTCTCTTCACTTGTGGACATGAAAAGCTTTGCAAAAAAGTGTTGCACTGGACAGTGTTATATGGTATGATGTCAGAATACAAGTATGGATTGTATGAAGAGCAGGATACTGAAGCGGGCAATAAGAGCAAAAAACTTTCAGAAATTCATTTGAATTGTAAACAGATTTTTGCATTTTAACAGAAGAATTGCTCGGAGAAAACTGCCAGCCAGTATGAGAGAGGAACAGCGTGAACTGGGTGAAAATGAGGGATTTTGCCTAATGTAAATTAAATAATTAAATGTATTCTGTGAATATTTTGAAAATGTTACTGTACCAGAATACTGACAGTGTATTTGCTTGTGTGCTGTATGTAAATATTTTCAGCATGGATCAAATAACTAATTTAGCAATGTTTTGTATTTCGGTTTATTTCGCTTTGGCAATAACTATGTTGATGTAACATTTCATTCTTATGGAAATGATGGGAACATTTAAATAAAGGCAATCAAATGCACAACATTACTCCAGAAGGGGCCTGCTTAATAAAGGTACCTGTCAGTCAGTCTCCATGTGAGGTATATTCCCTCAGCAGAATAGAAGTAGAGTGGGTGGGCACAGAGCATGATGCTGAGTGATTCCCCTAATACCTAGAACTTGAACCCCACTGCAAACACAGGCTATTCTCACTGGCACCTCTCTTGCATTTGGCCTCATTTTTTTTTAAAAGAATACCAATTAAAACTGCCCTCATTTTTCTTCTTTGTTTGGCTGGCTCAGAGGGAGGTTTGCCCGAGCATAACATTTTCTGAGAATTTGCGTTAAAGTAGCATAAAAACCCTAAATTTCTGAGGCGTTACATCAAGAGTCCCTTGAAAAATACAAAACTTGGGACTGCAATATAAACCACATATCCCCCCACAATCCTACTTATAGTAGAAGTTTGGTGTGAAATGGACCTGTGGTGTATTGAAACAAGATAATGAGTAAGAACTTTTGTCGAGTAGCCCACCTTCATTCGACTCGTTTTAAAATTTAGGTTAAATGCTAAACTTTAGAAATATAGTTTACCAAATTATGTAATTTATCCAATTTTATATAATAATCTTAGTTCCCAAACAGGGAAAGTATGATGACTTACTGCACTCCAATGGAGCAAATGAATGACACAATTTTAACATAGGTGTGATCTTAAGGATGTCAGATAATGGTGTTTGGTGTTTGTGCAAGACAATAAAATTCAGTGTTGTTGTTAATAAGTTACATATTTCAGATTTGTTCCATTTTGCCCCCTGAGAATATATAAAATGGCCATTTCTGAAGTTGTTTACTAACAAATACATTGTGCAAACAAAAAAAAAAAGCAAAGGAATAAATATTTGATACTCATGACAAGAATTGATTAAAACTTTATATAGTAAAAATAGCAAAAAAGTATATTGTAAGGGTCAGGGGGGTTATGTGGCTGGACGACTGGTAGGGGTCGTCCTTATTTTTTGTTTATTTGTATGGGTTTTTCAGGGTTAAAGCTGGGGCTTTAATGAGAGGATTGGTCTCAGCTGTTTTGTGTTTGTATTAAGTACTTGTGTTTTGTTATTGGTGGGAATGTGTTGTAGGATTTGTATTTAAGTTCAGTTTGGGTGTGACTAAGTTGTTGGTCTACCATTGCAATGCCCTTGAAAGGTGGGTGTGTGCTTTGTTTAAAAGAGTTTATTTTGGCCCTTGTGCCTTTTGCTTTGAAGTTTTAAGAATAAAGAAAGCAAAACTCTTATGGAAGCCTGCATCTCTCATTTGGGGAGAAAAGGGAAACATAACAAATATAACGACATATGAAAATTATATATACAGTGGAGGAAATAATTATTTGACCCCTCGCTGATTTTGTAAGTTTGTCCAATGATAAAAAAATGAAAAGTCTCAGAACAGTATCATTTTAATGGTAGGTTTATTGTAACAGTGACAGATAGCACATCAAAAGGAAAATTGAAAAAATAACTTTAAATAAAAAATAGAAACTGATTTGCATTTCATTGAGTGAAATAAATATTTGAACCCTCTACCAACCATTAAGAGTTCTGGCTCCCACAGAGTGGTTAGACACTCCTACTCAATTAGTCACCC
>JBBPDC010004395.1:0-13923 GCA_037974485.1 Hemigrammopetersius urotaenia | reverse complement strand
GAAGTGGCTTCTTCCTCTGGCATGCTGGTCGCCGACATAGCGCAATACTGCCCCCACTGATTGTGTGGTACTGCAATACAAAGGGACGTTTAATTTTCAAATTAATCGCGCGATCAATTTATTTTAAAGCGTTATAGAAAATAAATTAACGCAAATTGTTAACGTGTTATTTTTAACAGCACTAATATATATATATCATTGCTGGGCAATAATTAATCGCAAAATGTTTTATCTAGTTTCTTATAGAAAAGTTCCACTCAGAACATGGGGGCAGATACATGCAGTTGCAAAGGGGGTTTGTAAATGTATCAGCAGTCAAGGTTTTTTTTTTTTTTAGAACTGAACTAATAATTGTTTACAGAAACTCCCGCAAGGCAATCAGACACCTGAAAGGAATGAGCCTCTGCTGCTCAGTGCTGCGCCCAAACATAAACAAGCAGCTAAATATACTGTTTATAATACTCTTGTCAACATAGGAGTAGACAAATAAGTTTGCTTTGTGTAGATTTATCTTTATTAATGACAAAAGTGGAATAACACTGTTCTCTTTAACACTGTCACACAGCCGAAGTTCAAATATTTCTGTAAAATTATGTAAAATTAATGTAATCAAATCAAATATAAAACCAAAGCTATTTGCCACTGCACGGCGTTCACATTTTATCTAGCTTGTTATTGAAAAACAAGTTCCCAGAGCATGGGGGCACAACCAATACAGTAGCTGCAAAGCATGTGGGCGGAGCCAGTGTTGGGGCGTCTTATATGAACAAAAGTAATGGGAGCGCTGTACGTGTCGGCTGGTTTTTGCGGGGGTCAGATGTCCCATTACTGGTAAAGAAAGTCCCAGTCCACCCCTGCGCGCGTTACTTCGGTGAAAGCACCGACTTTCAAAATAAAAGGATTTTAAAAACCTGCGTTAACGCGCGATAAAATAATTGTCGGCGCTAAGTAAATAAGGCGTTAACGCGATAATAACGCGTTAACTTTCCCAGCCCTAATATATATATATTAGTGCTGGGCCGTTAACGCGCGATAAAAAAAAAATATCGCCGTTACTTGTTTCCTTAAGTGAAAGGAAAGGTTTGGTGAAAAGTTTTCAGCCCTCTATATACGCTAATTCATTCCTACAGCCCTGGGGGCTAAGGCTAAGCCCCCGCCCCCTTGTCTTTCCGTCTTAGTGACGTCCCTGTTTCGCAGTAGGTATACATTCGCTCTAAAATATTAAGGTGAAAGTCATCATCACTTGCGTAGTATAGACCCAGCTCCCAACCAAACTTTGTGAATAGATTAACAGCGATATTTTTTATATTTGCCCGATTAGAGTCTCACATTAACGCAGCACGTTAACGCCGATAACGGCCCACCCCTAATATATATATACACAGACACAAATGTCTATATTTATATTTTGTATGACTTGTAAAATGTACTTCTATACTATACTGTGTTGTGTAGCTTTTATCCTATTGTTTATACTGCTCTTACCATTGTTCTGTCCATTTTTGTCACAGCAATGTATATTTCCCACTTGTGGGACTAACAAAGGTTTATCTTATCTTACTTTGTCACCAATCCCTTCCTCACCCCTATTTGAGTAAGCTCATGTATTTTACATCTGTATCCAAAACACAAGATACAGGAGCTTTATCTACATATTCTGCAGCTTATAATTTCATTTGGCAAGCAATCAACATTTTATAAGGATGTCTGATACAGCCCCTATTTGCTAGTTTAAACAAGCTGTAATCTGTAGTTCTTACCATTCTCTTTGCTCCGCTTCCCCATACGAAAACATACAGACTTTTTCCCTAGACAAAGAGCCAAATGCTCCAGAGTCCAGTCCCGACCTGGCCAGTTGTCAGTCATGTTGAGGAATGTGGCTGGTTCATGCAGAAACTGGATGATCCTTCGCGCCTCATCTGGACTGAAGGGTTTAGTTGCCATAACTCCAGAGTTCACTGATGAGAGGAAACATGGTTTGGAGCAGTGTTACAGAAATGTGCAAAAGTTATAAGCAGTTGCAACAAAAAAAATTTTTTTTAAGATGAACAGTAAATGTTTTCTTTTTTCACAATAATATTACTAAATATACTAAATGAAACAAAAAAAGAATAAATACAAATAGATTATTTAATTTAGATTGTATGTACAGTATGTCAATGTGTTTCTTGCTGAAGCCCAGTATTACTTGTAGTTTCCATCCAAAACCTGGTTTGCCTCAATCAGTCCTTCGTTAAAGGAGGTGCTGATGGAATTTCACTAATAAAAGTAAACGTTGGAGGCATCAAGAAGAAATCTGAACCCAAACCTGTGTTCTCACTAGCTCCTAAAATGTCAGCTACATTCTTACAAACAAATCTATAAATAAATCTGTAAACAAATATATTTTATTGTAAACTTTGCCAGCAGAATAACACATGACCACACAGAAAAATGGCTTTAAGCAGTTTGCATAGGTGCTGAAGACTCTTGCACAATACCTCTTGTGATCGCATCCTGCTTCAGGACCATTAAAGCTACAACTAAAAAACAGCTTTTATCCCCAGACCCGTCACTGCACTGAAGTCTATATTGTAACATATGTACATACTGACTAAATACTGATGCAATTTTCCTGACGGGTATTACCGCTATTAACCTATCAGAGCACTAAAAGTAGAATTTTGTTGATGTACTTATTTACTCTATTTTTAACTGTTATTTCAATTTTTTAAAGAGCACTGAAGGAGAGATCAGTTTTAATGTCCTTGCTCAACAATATAGAAGGAAAAGCACTTCAGAAACAAAAGGTTCTCACTATTTTAGAGTCCGTTTAGATTTAAATCAGTCGTACTATTCAAATGAACACTATATGGACAATAGTATTGGGTCACATCTGTTTTTCAGAGTTTGAGCTAGGTCCCTTACTTCCAGTGAAGGGCAATCTCAAAGCTTCGGCGTACCAAGACGGTTTGGACAAAGCCATGCTTCCAACTTTGTGGTAACAGTTTGGGAAGAACCTTTTCTATTCCAGCGTGACTATGCCCCAAAGCACAAAGCAAGACATGGTTGGATAACTATCGGTGTGGAAGAACTTGACTGGCCATCACAAAACTCTGATCTCAACCCCATCCAACACCTTTGGGATGAACTGGAACGGAGATTGCGAGCCAGCTTTTCATATTCAACATTGGTGCCTGAGCCTATTAGCGAATCTACAGAACGAATGGCCACAACTTTTCCTACAGAAACTCTCCAAAATCTTATGGAAATCCTTCCAAGAAGAGTGCAGGCTTTTATAGCTGCAAAGGGGGGGACAAATTCCATATTAAAGTCTATGTATTTGAATGTCATTAAAGCCTCTGTTGGTGGAATGGCCAGGCGTCCCAATACTTCTGTCCATGTAGTATAGATCTAATATACTTTTCCACCTTTTACTCAACTACAATTTTACGTGTATAATAAACACCACAATAAATAATAATTACATTAAAAAAACTCATAGGGTTGCAGCTACACCTGTGTGCTCGGTTACATTCACAGAATAAATAGAAGTTCATGTTCCTCGGTTGTAAACAAACTCACGTGAGCGGCAGAGCTGTGTTTTTTATGAGAAAGAGAAGGAAGTGAAACTGCAACCATTTTAGCTCTGTGTGTGTCTGAGAGTCTCCTTCATTATAAAAGGAAGAATGATCCGAAATGGCGCCAGAAGCGTCCCAGTTTTCAGGTCGGCGCGGCGCATGCGTGCTGGAGTTTGAACCGTGTTCGTGTTGACAGCGGCTGGTGGTGTTTCCTCTCTACATCCTGCTGTATTGTTCTTTCTGGGCCGTGTGGGAGACTTAAATCACAGAAGAAAGAAGAAAAAACGTCGTGTCTATGGGGGCCGTGGAGAGCTCGGAGGGGGAGAGGGACCCCCTTCTTCCCCCGACTCCGCCAGAGGAGACTCTCAGCCCTCGGCCCCTGAACGGCAGGGTCTACGGCAGAAGATGGGTGGTCCTCACCCTCTTCTCTGTGCTGAGTTTCTTGCAAGGGATGGTTTGGAACACTTGGGGTCCGATACAGAATTCTGCCAAGCATGCCTTCGACTTCTCCTCGACTGACATTGCCGTCCTGGTCATCTGGGGTCCGGTGGGCTTCTTCCCATGGCTGCTGTTTGTGTGGCTAATGGATAAGAAAGGTGAAGTGTTTCTGTGTCTTTACAAATCAGGATCATACTTTGTAGTGGTAACACCAGGACAATGGTGATTAGGGAGTTGCCTCTGTGATCAGAAGGTCGGGGGTTCGAATATCAGGACTGCTAGTGGCACCAGTGAGCAAGGGACCGTCTCCACTTTGGTGGCTACTGTTTGTGTGCCTGATGGATAAGAAAGGTGAAGTGTCTCAGTTTCCTTACAAAATGGGACCCTCTCTTTGGTAGTTTTCTCGTCTCCACTATGGTAGTTTTCTCTGTAGTTACCCCTGCGGTCAGAATGTCAAGAGAATCCCAGGACTGCTGTGCTGTGGTGTGTTCACATTTCACAAATAGACACTTTATATTACTGTACTCTAAACGGCCACTTTACGTTATTTAATGGAATTGGCACTAGAGGAGAGGGGGTATCTGTAAGTCAATCTAAAAACTTTACATTTCTCAGCAAGATTAGTATGAACAAAACCACTCTAGAGACACTTCACTCTCTTGGCCTGCTTGAGTTCACAAGAGTGTTTCATAATCTCCTCCTTTCCTTTCCTTCTTTTACCCAGCCCAGATTCTTTACAATACAAAAATTCCACAGTCTCTCAGTGAGAGCAGTGTAATAAGCTCGATACTGTTTAGTCACAAACATTTTGTTATGATGTACTTTGCTTGTGAAATTCTCAGGAAAAATCAATTTAGGCAATACAGCAACACTTCAGTGGACTTATCAGTGCTCTGTCTGTGTCAAATTCCATGAGCATGTCTGAGATGTTTTGGGTCTTTTTATTTTGAACAGGCTGAAATTGACTCATTTGGATGTCTCTTTAAATATATAATTCAGTGCGAAATACAACCATGGAGAAGAAAAATCATTGTGTCTGTGTAAAATGTGCATGCCACTAGGACCACACCAACCCAAAAAAGATTTTGGAGAAAATTAAAAAAGAATACATACAAAAAATGTATTATACCTTGGAAATGTTAAACTACACAATACTCTTACATTATTTTACAATTGTAACAATGAAACTAGTGATGTTAAGAGCATAGTGTTTGTGTGGCTCTGTTTCATCCCATCAGAAACTGAATCAGGAATGAAGCTGCTGGAATACAGCACATAGAAAAGCTGCACTCACAACACATATGGAGGCACTTCTTATTTTTTTACACAGTTCAATCTGCAGAAGTTCATAGCAACCTATGTATTTTACACACCCACACTGCGAAAAAGGGAAAAGTGGTTGCACCACATACATACATACATACATACATACATACATACATAAACATACATATTTTGTTGCAGTAACATGGCAGCCATAAAATGATCTGACAGCTGCCGTGTCACAAAACCAGTTTAATGTCATCACATGATGGGGAACGTTAGTGAGTCAGGTGGTGCTTTTCAAAGACCATAAACAGCTCTTCTTACTCAGCATAAAAATGCAACAAACATTTGGTATGTGGAAAATAAAGAATGTGCTGGATCATATTTACAAGACACCTGGAAAGTATGTTGCTAAAAAGAAACAAGTACCGCCGTCCCCACAAAAAATTAAAATTTTCTCAGGACCACCATCCCAACATTGCTTCTTATATCTTTTAATTAACTGAAAATATATGTTTCACCTCGTCAGCTCAAATTAAAGAAGTAAAGGGTTTCTCCCTCTTATTTAATTTGTTGATTCTGTTGATGTATCCTAAAAATGTATTGGAATATCTTCTTTGTGGATTTGAACCCTGACTCCCTTCACTCCCATGACTGACTGAAGAGATCATCGCTCACCCCTGCAATAAATGTTGTAAAATCCTTCTGTAAAATGATTCCCTATTGCGTCTAAAAAAGAGAAGACTTTCATTGTGAAAGTTTCTGTTTGATTTCCTCTTTTTGAAAGGAGTTTTTAGAACTACATTTGTAAAATGGTTGGTTCTCAGTACATTTTCAGTAGCACTTTCTTCTTTATTGTAACTGCACGTTGTGGAGGAAACCACAGGATGTCGGTTATGTTCTCTAGACCATGCGGATGAACTCGCAGCATTGATGTGCTTTGGTGTAACATATAGAGCTGCAAAATTAAGGCAGAATTTATGTTGTAATTATTAAGGTGGTGTTGTGTAATCAGGTGTTGAGTAGTGTAAGTTGTGTTTGGGTGCTGGTTAGAGCCAGTGCTTGTGAATATAATGCACAAATATGTTACTGGTATATGTGAAGTGCATGCATTGAAAATGGCTGAAATTCTTTAGAATCCTCTTTTAGTGTGTAGTGCTATTTATAACTACAGACAGTGCTGTTTTTACCCCAAAGTTATGCTTCTCCTCTTTAAAATTCCACAAAACATGTTAATAGAATGAGGCATCAAGCTGCTAATTGTTTTTTGTTTTCTTAATACAGTAAAACCACGGTTATTACGGGAGTTACGTTCCAAGAGCACCCGCGTATAATGAAAAAACATGAATGTGATGTGACAAAAAATGCCCCTTTTTATAGTTTAAACGCTAAAGATGCCCCCATTTATGCTCCTAAAATACTTTTATTTCATTTTACCCTTGTAAAGGTAAACCCACATTTGTACAGTACAGTTTACACTGAACTCCCGCAGTGCAAGAATGTAAATCCTAATATCACCCCTATATAGGCTGTACTATAATTCATGCATGTGTTTTCTTTGGTATCCGCAGAAGCTGTTTCTCATCTTGGCAGTGAAGGATTTTTGTGAACAGACCTTTTGCCAGATGGAAGAAGGGAGAAAAGAGTGTGTCAGGGGTGTGTGGGGTCTTCCACAGTGCTGGTAGCTTTGTAGATGCAGTGTGTGGTGTAGACATCTGTGACAGGAGACCCCAGATTATCTTTTTGGCTCTCATGCTTGCACATGTGCTTGCAGAGCAATTCCCAGGCTGTGATGCGGCTGCACAAGATGCTCCCTAACGTCCCTCTGTAGAGCGTAGTGAGGTCCACATGAGATTCTCCACAATGTGAATGTCAAGGAACGTGTGCACTGCATGATCTCCACTGTGGAGCCATTGATACTCAGTGGAGACTGATCATTCTCCTGAAACAACAAACTCTTTTGTCTGGTTCACATTCCGAGACAGGTTGTTGCTTTTGCACTTGTCTGTTAGCCATTGCATTATCTCTTTGCACACAGTCTCTCAGTTCCCACTGATCAGGCCCACCACAGCAGAGAACAGCGCACACAGGCCTGATGCTCTTTGTTGCTCTTTGTTGCATGTTGCTCTTAGGGATGTCACGATTATAGATTTTCATGGCATGATTATCGGGAAATAATGTGAATTTTTTTTTTCCAGCATTTAACCCATTAACGAAGTGAAGCAGTAGGCAAGCATTGAACAGTACTGAAATCGATCTGTGCTGCAGCCCCCTCAGCACACCTATATCTCTGGTCCCTCGGCTATGTGAACGACAGGTGTCTAGTCAGGACCACACTAAGCTGCTGCCCCTATAGTAAAATGAAAGCAAGCAAATCAGCCGCTTGCAGAGTCATTACCTCTGAATAGGTTTCCTTGATTCTGCCATCAGCTTGACCGGCTGTAAATTGGCTGTAACTTGCCCTTAGCTCTGAGCTGTTATATGGTGTTTTTGAAAGGGCCAGGAACTTGCTATATGATTCCTGCCAAAAACAACAGATGTTGTTTGCATCAAGTGCCAAAATGTCTATGCAGGCCTATACATTCTGGCAGGGCTTTCCTTGCTGTGAAAGAACTGAAACTGCCAGAACAGAAAGCTCAAACTTCCCTTAACTGATGGTCATGTGAAGTGCATTTGAAACAGACAGGTGGAGAAGGAATTGAGTCAGACAGGAAGTGCTGCTCATGTTTTAAACATTTTCCTACAGGAAGAAAAGATTCAATGTTTAGGCTATCTCAAGGACACACCAGGGCAACACCAGGTTGCATTAAACATATTACTGATTACTCTGTATGGAACACGACACTGTTAGCAATAAAAGTGCCACAGTGTGTTCTTTGCAGCAGTGCCACAGAAAAACACGTTTGCTTCCATAATGACCTTTTTGTGGATGTTTCTTTAAATAACCTTCGAGATGAGATGTGAAAACATGTTGAGCTTTTTTTTTTAATACTCATACCCACTTGTCCAGTTGAGAACTGCTTTGGAACCCTTATATTTAATTTAACACACATACACACACACACACACACACACACACACAAACATCCCAGACCATTTAAACAAATTATAAACTAGTCAATCCTGATTTCTGCATATAATCGTAGAATCTGGCACATTTCGTCCCTTAATATGGTCAAGAACCACCTACTTCCTCAGGAAAGGCCATTTTATTGACATGAAGAATACGTGACCACAGACCACTTTTGTAGTGTGTCATGTAGGGGCTTTTCCTTTTTTAAAAAGGGTCTACTGGGAAATATATGGCAAATACATGAGAATATCCTTCTTAAAAGGTCATGGTTGTTTCAAAGAAAACTTTACAAACTTTTGTTCTGTCCATTGATGAAACATATTTCACTCCAGAAGGCTCAGTCGTGGCACACAGAGCACTGCTTCAGAATCTAGTTTCCCATCAGACAGATAAAGTTCACTTTCTGGAACAGTGCGGAATGGAAAAGACAAGTTTCTGATTGTGGTCGGATTAGCGTGCCAAACAATCAGACGCTCCATTTTCATGTGAGGTTAGTTCCTAATCAAAACTTGAAGCACAATACCGGGCAGTTTTTAGCAGAACAGATACTACAGTACCCACCACTGCAGAAGTGAAAGCCTGTTCATTCATTTAAAGTTATTGCAGGTTTCAAGTAAGTTTCTGCCTATGGCTGGGAGCTTTTCTTGAAAATGATCAAGATCAGTATGTGAAATATATATATTTTTCTTTATTTCAGTTCTTTTGATAGAGTTTAATTAAACACATACAAAAATAAGACAAAGAGGAAGAAAACCCAGTGAGTTTAATTTTTCCAGCTTAGAGACACTCCAAAACAAGGCAGGCGCTAAAAACGTTCCACAGCTGAAACTGTGAGTGTGTGGAGGAGTCCAATAATCCAATGCACCCTATGAATGCGCAAGGTTTTACTGAATGTTATTGTAAAATACTTGTGTTTTTACATAAGAATTTTAGTTGCTCATAAATTGCACATAATTTCAGGCCTGATTCTGTCTTGCACTATCCAATATGGAATTTCTTTGCCGGCTATCTTAACAGGGGACACTACCTCATTGTGGCCGATAGTTTAATGTTTTTAAACAAGATGACGATGTAGTGCAATGTAATATAGTTAATATGAGATGGGTAAAAAATAGACATGACAATTATTGTAAATAAAATTAGCCATGACAACTATTGTAAACCGTTTAATATCTATTAAATATCTATTAAATCTAATAGACACTTGATGGTAACTTATAGCGGTGAATGTAGTTGCATTAACATTAAAGCCTTGCACAAGCACTTGTTGCCTTGGCAGTGATTTAGACTTCCAGTCTTGTGTGGGACTGTGGTGTTAACCACACTGTTATTCAGTGAGTAATTGGTTTTTTAATTCTACTATAAAGAATGAAAATACCCACCACTTTGGATTATATGGGGTGTAACATTGTTCAAAATTCTAAATTCAGGAAACAGTGGTGTCTTGATTTTGGTATATTTTTGATATGGCTGAAAATGTCTTACTTTAACTTTTTTAAGCATTCAGCATTCTAGAAGTACAATATCTGAAACTACTGTGTATTAAGAAAATACAAACAGATACCCATACCCACACACACACACCCACCCATACAGTGATATAATGCATCTGTAGTGATTATTTGTACTAACACTAAATAAAGGGCACTGCTTTTACTGTTTTAATATCTGATCAAAATTATTAGTAGTGGGACAATTACTAGAGGGATGCTTAGTGATAAAGTTCTGGATAATATGATTCTGTCTAACAGTGAACAGAAAACAGTGTACATACAGTTACTTCCATAAGTATTTGGGTATTAATGCAGTTTTTATAATTTTCTTTCTGTACACCACCACAGTGGATTTGAAATTAAGCAATCAGTGTGTGGCAGAAATATAGATTTACAGCTTTAATTTAAGGGAATTAACAAAGTCATTACATTAAGCTTTCAGAAAGTACAGCCAGTTCTTCCATGTTTAGAAGCTCAAAAGTAATTTAACTAGGTGATCTAAAATATTTTTTTTAATACTTGGATGAATCCTTTGCAGTCAATGACTACCTGAAGTCTGACGTAAACCTTTCTTCGCTGATTATTAGTTTTTCTGAATTCAGTTTTGTCTTCAGTAACTGAAAAGCATGTTCAATTGGGTTGAGATGAGTTAGTTGACTTGGCCATTAAAGAATATCCTATTCCTTTACTTTGACAACTGTTTGGTTACTTTGGCAGTAAGTTCTAGGTCATTATTCATTTTCACTGTACAGCGTTTTCCTGTCAGTTTTGCAGCTGGTGGCTGAATCTTGGCTGAGATTATAACCCTGTACTCTTCCGAATTCTTCCTGTCAGCAGTCATATCCTCGATAAACACCACTGACCCAGTGTCCATATCATAACACTGCCTCCACCATGTTTGATGGACAATGTGGTTTGGTTCATTTCTTTTTCTTTGTCCATACTTTTTTCTCATCATTCTGGTACAAGTTGGTCTGTCCAAAGAGCTATCTATGGACTTTCATACTGAAAGGCCTAATTCCTAGTTTGATCTGGCTAGATTTTTGAAGGGATTTTTCTTCACCAGGGCTAGAACTCTGCAATCATTCACTTTAGTTGTCTTCCATGGTGTCCCAGGTCCTTTGGTGTTGCTGAGTCCACCAATGTGTTAAGCAGTTCCCTTGGGGATCAATAACATTTTCTGATTCTTATTCTTCCTTTTTAATATTATACCAAATAGTTGTTTTACACACTCCTAAAGTTCTAGCTATCTCTCTGGTAAGCTTAATTTGGGGTTTTTTTTCAGCCTAATGATTGTCCCCTTCACTTTCATTGATACTTCTTTACACCTGTTAAGTTCCATTAAACAGCTACCCATTGCAAAATCAGTGCTTTCAGAAGTAACTCCAGGCCTTTGATCTGATGAATTACAAGGGAATGGGACACACCTGGCCATTATACTGTTCGTCAGTCACATGTCCAATAACTTGTAAACCTCTGAAAATGAAGGGAATCTTGAAAATGGCTGTAGTTTCGAAAAGCTTAATGCAGTTTCTTTGTTAAATCCCTTAATTTAAAGCTGGAAGTCTGTACTATCACATCTTGATTGCTAAATTATGGTGGCATATAGGGAAATGTACAAAAAGTGCATCAATGTCCAAATTCCTAAGGACCCAACTGTAGTTTTCTGTATAAACTGCTTTTTGTAATCTTCCCTGCAAGTCCACAGCCTGCATGTAATAGAATGATCTTCAGAATGACTGAAAGTGTATGTATGGTCTTGCTCACTGACTGTTTCCCTTCTTGTCCTGTTTTGCAGGGCTGCGGTCGTCTCTGCTGCTCTCAGCTTTTCTCATGGTGCTGGGGTCTGGCCTGCGGTGTGTCCCCGTCGCCGACCTGCATCTGAGACGCTGGTAAGACTCCAATTGACAATGTGCCTTTTCACCCTGTATTTCTATCCAAAGAAAAACATTTTGGAAAGGTCTAAGCAATTTTCAAGCCTTGCTTTGAAAGTCTTTCCATTTAGTTTAAATTGTGCTCTTCTGTTTTGCCCTTGGCTTCTTAGTGATGATGAGATTGTGTCATGAAAGCTATTGAAATGGTTAAAAACCTTGCGCTTCTGGAAGTACAGTGTCTTCAACTGCCATGTAATATGCTTGTGCAAGTGGAGATACACATCAGACTGTAGCACACATCAGGGTGATAAAACACATTCTCTACAGCTATCAGGCCCGAGGGAGCCCGAGAGATCTAATGTAGGCGAGCAGTAGCTCAAACTTCATGATTGAAATACCAGTTTTGTTAATGGATGCAACTGCTTATTCTTGTCATATTCCAACATGCATTACTATTTGGATAGTTTGCAATGCTCCCTGAAAGACAAAATTGTTACAGCATACTTTGGAGCGACAACCTAATTCTATGATTCAAGTAGTTTAATGTACAGAAGCATATTAATAAAGAAGGCTCACAATTTAAGGAGCAATTTAGGATTATTTAGGATTAACATATTTAATATCAGGAGAGCAATAGTAGCATTTCTAGTACTCTCAGTTGGAAACTGCATGCCACTTTTTATTTGATACTGATGCTGATCTCCACCTGAATTTTAAAACCAAAAAACTCCAGTGCTGTTACAGCTGGGCAGTATGCTACAATAAAGATCTTCATAGTTAATATTATCATGATCTGTTTAACAGGGCACACCCGCTTCTTCCTTTTCTCCTCATCATGTTAAAATAATAAACATGATAATAAATGTATGAGATGTATTTATTGTTCTTTAGATCCATTATTTTTTATCCATTCTTGTGCTCATGCTAGCATGTGAAACTTCACTGTAGTGAGCTATAGGCCAAAGCTAAACAGTAATGATGAAAATGATCAAACTTACCTCTTTAGTTTTTTATTTGTGTGTACCCTGATTTAGTTACAGGCTGGAGTGATGGACTACACTGGGAAAGTTTCTGTCAGTTGGTGCTGAAAATATCATTTATGACAGATAATTCAGGTATAAACCAGCCATTGTGGTATGAAGTTTTAAAACGGGTTTACCTCTGTTTATTGTCCAGTTCTTTTCTTGGATGAAACGAAAATGTGAGAATCTCTTCCCAGACATTTCTCAGAATGCAGTGAAAGAAGCGAGAATTTCTTCTCCCTGACCTTTCATTAAAATTTTAAATCATTTTCTGACACAAATCTTAATGCTGATATTATGGCGGTCAGTGTTGATATTGTGGCAGGCAGCCACAAATAAATGTGAAAACACAGACTTAAGATCTGAAAGTTTCTTTTCAAAGAAATACATGCTGCTAACCAGTTGAACCCTGTATTACCCTAAAGAAAGAAGCACACAGCTAACAAACAATGCCACACAATTTGAGTGTCTTATACAGTCCAGAAATATTCTTAGTTTATATTGCATGCGGAGCATGTATAAGATATAGTTCCATATTTCCAGTAATAATCTGGGTGATGGTGAAGTCCATTTTAAAACCTTTTCTTTAAGTACTTTAAGATTGAATTTGACGTATGTTTTAGATAATTACCTTATTGTAGTACCCAGCCACTTTTCCACTTCAGTTTCTTCACTGACTGTGAGACAATATCCCATGCCACCAGCTGCTGCATAGCCCCACAGCATAATGGATCCTTTCCCATGCTAATAGTCGGGAGGTGTTTTTAATTTAATTTTTTTCTTCTAACTTATCTTGGGGCATAATGCGGATGTTAATGTTTGTGTTGGCATACATTACTACACCTTGGAATTACCTACACTTACCATGGGTTAAGGTCTATTAAGTCCAATAAACTCTGGCACCTTATGAAAAATATGCTACATTTCATTTTAATATATTTTACTTAATTCTGTTTAGTTTTTCACATTATATTCAGACAATAAATGATAATCATGCATTATTATTTACAGAAATACATACTAATGAGCATTAGTATGGGCAGCTGGTAGCCTAGTGGTTAGGGCATTCGCCCTGCGACCAGAAAAGTCCGGGTTCGATCCCCAAGACCGCTAGGCACCGCTGAGGTACCCTGAGCAAGGTACCGTCCTCACACACTGCTCCCCGGGTGCTGTGTTCGTAGCTGCCCCCTGCTTCAC
>JBBPDC010004361.1:0-13924 GCA_037974485.1 Hemigrammopetersius urotaenia | reverse complement strand
GACTATTAGACCAGCTGACTTTGGAACATGAAATAAGGCGATAAATAAGTAAAAAACTAAAAAAGAGCACAGTCTGTACGGAGCGGTCAGGAAGGCGTCTGGACGTGGCCGCGCCATACCGGAATGCTACAAAGGCCAACATTGTCAGCCATCACAGTATTTTCAACTAAATGTAGCTACTGAGCTATTTGCCATTCTTAATATTTCAGTGACTACTCATATCATAATCGAATCCAGGGCCCAAATGATACAAAGGTTTTCTGCTGATATCGGATGTATAGACCAGAATATAAGCTCAGCCATCATTATTACATTATTGTATTATATTATACTATTATCTACCTTTGTAAGTATTTGTGCAAGGACTAGCCCTGGACTGGACTCAGTAACTGATACCACCAGACAATCCGCTCCAGATTCCCACTCAGGAGTTTCACTCCAATCCTTATCTAGGAGATCAGGATCACCTGAATAATCAGTGTATGGGGTATAAATAGACCCAAAGGACAGTACAAGGGTGCAAAGTATACTTAGGCCTGCCTAGTTACTAAGTGGGTTTCCTGTCATTTTCTGGTTGTGTGGTTCTGAATGTTTTTGACTCTGTTCTGGATTTTTGACTTCTTGATGCTTGTCTTTTAGATTCATATCTGCAATCATTACATATGACAGATCATTTGCCAGTAGTAAAATGTTGCACTTGACTATAAAGTACATAGCTCTGCTGTGTTTAGTTAAAAGCATGTCCAGTACAGCACCAGTACTGAGCCCCCACAAAGATAAATAACTAATAATTGTATTTGTAGTAGTAGTAGTAGAAGCAGTATAAGTAAGTATTCTAAAAGCATTGTATTAAAAACGCTAAGAATTACTTTATTCTGGATACAACCTTTTCAAAATGGAATTAGAACACATTGCATGTAGACCCATTAAGAAACATCACCAAGGCTTGCTTATCATCCATTTTAATATCAACGCTGTGAAACAAAAATCTAATAAAACTTTTTTAAAAAGTCTGGCAGTCTTGAAGTAGCTGACACAACCACAGACGAGTCAAAAAACTGTAGAGGGTAAAGATACTTTGCGCTCTTACTAATTGTATTATTTATTAAGCTACTGTGCCACTCAGGTCAGTGGTAGTTTGAGTGAAACAGGGCATATGTCTGTCAGTTTTCAATTTCTTACAGTACACAACAGAAACACAGTCACTCTGAAATACTTATATCTTGGCCATTAATAACTTAGATACTGACAAAAACATCGCTGGAATTCTCTTCTAAAGGACCAGTTTCATACATTGTTCTTGTATAGTACTGTTTGTGCTAGAATTTGTGTGGTTTAATGTACCAAAAAGATCATCATTCACTTTTATATGACCCTTTTCCTATCTCTTATCACTTAGACATAAAGGATTCATGTTATTGCACCTTAAGAACGATACATGACTGTTCTGGTTGGATGTTCTGTGCTGTACCTCATCAAAAAAAAGTCTAGGCGTAGACACTTTTTTGTAACAATCATTAATAGTTAATGCTCCATTGCTCAGTGTACACACTTCAGACTTCCAGTACATTCAATTGTTTCAGCTACTATGATAAACTAGTTGGTGTTCCTGCACTCTTCAAACAGGCAGCTGAGATTTCGTGTGAACTGCGCAGGAAAACCAGAGGTCGATAAAAGACCCTCATGAATGTTTTGTTTACCACAGCATGACAATCAGTATTAATTTACCCTGACGAACCTCCAATCAGTCGCCATTGTGCCAAACAAAAACTTCCCATGTATCCACTACAGTTCCACGTCATTCTTAATACAGAATGAGTGGGGGAGGCCTGAATGCATACAGCTCTGTGACGGCTGTCTTCGCCTGTTTGTCTTGAGCCACCGATAATGTGTTTGAGGACTGTTGACACCATTTGCGTCAGCACCACGACAACATGGCAGAATATGCACCATAGCTACATGCTAATTCTAGAAATGTCTTCGTCACGTTATTTCGAATGCTTTCAAGCATCATAGACAGCTCCTACATTAAAGGAATGGGGAACGGTTTGGCAAAAAATCTAATTTGATCAGCCAAAATAGCCAAAGTTGGAGTCCAAATTGTGCTTCATTGCTCATGGAACTGGTGTTATGAGGCTAACTTCGCTAACAAACACAAGACATCAATAGTCACCCAACCCTTTTGTGTAAATAAATCCTCAAAAGATCTCTCAGCTCACTCTGGATTTCTGGGTGAGATTTGGGACTTACTGTGATTTATAAAAATGAACAAAACATCAACGTGTAGTCGAAGGTTGCAGACAGCCCCTTTAGACAATTTCCCAAACCACCAAACAATCTGGTAAATCTGTGGTCCTTTTTTCACAGTATAGGACTCTATGGACAAATCTACACCACCTTAATGAGGAGCTGGGCACACTTTTAATGGGTTGAGAGTAGTTTCACTCATGTGTTCATAGAAAAACTGGTTAGCAGAATTAGCCTCATAGCACCAGTTCTCAGCTAAATAAGCAAAAGCCCGACTTCATGTGGCTCATTGGAAAACACTGGCATAATGATACATAAAAGTGACCAGTTTTGTTATTCACAAAAGCCGTTCTTCATCATCTGTGGCATTTTGTGTGTGTCATTCCAGTAAAGAGGGCTCAGTAATGAAGAATTAGATAACACTGGGAATACAACTACTTTCTCTGACCTTCAACACTTCCTGCCTCGCTGTAGCAGCAAACAAAATGAAACAGAGCCACAAGTGGGTCACCCTGTGGGCTCCTTTTGTGAAATGTGTGTGAAGCCAGAACATAAGCTTGCGCTTGGCATATGGTGGTGAACCCATGTTAGGAGGTCTTACATTTGTAAAGGCAAGAACACTTGTCTGGGTTGGAGAGATCTGTTGGTGACCCACTTTTAAGCCTTTTTTAAAGAGTGTTACCGAAAAGCTCTAAAATTCAGACATTAGATCTGGGCCAAACATCATTTTAGGATGTTTATCTTATGGAAAGAATAGACAAAGAACATAAAATACTTGCCGGACCTTAAAATGTGAAGCACCATTCAGACTTCAATGCCAGGGTTGTGTTGTGCGGACCACTCTCCGAATTAGAGGACGACTCTCATCCCCTTCATCAGAAATCATTACCGCATACATTAGCACTCGCTGGCTGGCAGAAATGAGGACGGATCATGACACTAGGCCATTGTATCCAACTGAAAATAATATTTGGTGTGACACGTCTGATAATACACACACGTTCCTGGATGTCTTACACACAATTAATGATGCACAGAATGAAACTGAGGACCAATGGTCGATTGCATAAAACATTTTGGCCTTTAGATTTTACTTTACCTTAAGTGAGATACATATAATCCCTTCAGTAAATGGAGAGTAAAAATCATTAAAAACAGTCATGATTCTTTTTTACTTGGCTATCTTACATTTTATCCTCAAACAGTCTAATTTGTAACTGTCCTTTGAGACTGATATATGTAAATGACCATTGCACATTTTGTCTTAGAGTTATATAGAATGCACAGTGAGGTGTCCACACACTCAGGACAGGTTAAATCTCACCCTTACCATATTTTACACTTCTTATTTACACTGTTTTGTTTCGTTTCCCAGTGTCTTATGTCTGTTACACTATATGTACACTGTGGAACCTGAGCTTCGCCATTTCGTCTCTCTGTATACTGGGTGGTGGCGGCCTAGTGGGTAGGATACTTGCCTCTGGACCAAGAGGTCATGGGTTTCAAAAAGACCCTTAATTCCACCTTGCTCCAGGGAGACTGTCCCCTGTAGTTAGGGAATGGAAGTCGCTTTGGACAAAAGCCTCTTATAAATGCTGTAAAGGTATGGTTGACATGACAATAAAGTTCACTTTGACTTTGACTGTATAATACCTCATTTTTAAAAAAAAAACAGTCCAGGCTGAATTTCATCTTGAATGGGAAAGATAAACTTCTGTAGGCTGGAAAGGTGCATAATATGTAACACCACCAGAAAGCCAGCGATTTCAAAATAAGCTGTTTGCAGTTAAATGTCCAAATATATACCAGTGTTTACATGCTACATTACTGAAAGAAATACTATTAACACAACCATGAAATGATTTATCCATGAAATTAGGCCAGAGGGCAGCTGGTTTAGGTTGACCTGTAGCCCAGATCTGTATGCAGACCTCAATTGATTGGGACAGATGACATAAGGAGAATATCACCGATGTTGCAAGAATCAGAGGGACTGAGAGTGAAATCACTGAAGAATTGTGTCTCAGTGCTATCTTGCCGAAACAAAGTCAATATAGAATGTAAAGCATACGTGACATACATTGGGTAATTTGGTGATGGTGGTGGTCACAGCCACTCAAGTACTCAAGAGCTAGTGCGCTGTTAATTGATTGCCCTCAATGATGAATGGCTGCAGAAGATAGAAGAGAACCGTCACAGAGGGAAACTGTGCACCTCCACTGATGGCAGTGCAAACTTCATTGCTCCATAGCACATCACTGGGACTGACCTATATCTCCCATGCCATTCCACGTATAGTCTATTAGCAAGTGTTTGCGCAGGGTGCTCCCGGGCACGGATCCATGAGCTCCATGTGTTGTCTGAAGGACACTGTACATGGTTGCTAGGTTTTCATCTTATCTGTCTATCTAGCCTACTTTTACCCCAAGTCTGTGTTGTGCTGCAATTAACCTAATTGAACACCTGAATATGTGTAAAAAAAATCTTACATATTAATCTGCATCTACTTTTTTTCTCTTTTTATACCACATCCTTTCAGGTTTCAAAGAGATTTATTGTCAATTCAACTATTATGTGCAAGACATGCTTGGGAATCGATATGCTGTTTCTAGCTCTACCTTTTATACCAAGCTATCTTTTTATGCCTCTTCCGTATTTTTGATTATTTCTTTTCTTTTTTCATGTTAGTTTTGTGTATATATGCCTTTGGAAAATTGTCTATTTTCGAATGTACTGCAGTTTCTATGGATCTGTGGCTGCCCTGAGGATGCATATGAGAATAAAAAATCCTTGTAGATGCTTCTGAAAGTAAATTTTCCAAGATAAATCAAATGAGAAGTCACCAGAGATTGCAGACAATGTTTACACAAATAGGTTTTATGTTCATAAACAGACTGTTTGAGTTGCTCCCCTGTTTCACTTACACATGTACAGATTTCTAGACGGCAGCATTCTCTTCTGCAGCTTTCCTTGGTCTTTAAACAATCAGCCGTGCTGCAAGAAGAATGCAAGCTGAATAAAACTAAAGAAAAGTAACTGGATCAAATGAAACCAAAGATGAACTTCCAACACACAGACAGCCAGACACCAAAGTTTAAATATCAGAAATTGTGGGGCTCAGTTTCTGATTATGTGTTGAGTTTAAGATATTGTGGGGAAAATGGAATGTAAAATATGTACTTTGGAAAAATGTTAAGCTCAGTCAATTAACAGTAATTGTGCAGGGTTTTTTTTACATTATTTTGAAGTTGAGCATTTTGTGCTCATTTTAGTGTTTGAAATCTAAAGGTTTACATACTAGAATAAATAACCAGTGCCTTTTGGATAGGTCACTTATCCAAATATACAGCAATTGTGCATTAAAATGTTATCTTTGTGGAGGATGTGTCACATAGAAAATCCATGAAACATGACGTGTTTTTTATGCACTTCAAAATATTACATTAACGCATTTTGCAGGGGCATTTATCTATTATCTGTTGTAACAGTCTAACATGTCCAATATTGTGCTATAAAGTTCTTATCAGGTGCTAAATATACCATTATGATCAATAGTCTTACCATGTGAATATATCAGTATGACTGATCTACTACTGAACTCTATTACAGCAGTAACAGACAGCAGTAACAGACTTCTAATTATTTGTTACTAGTAATTACTTTAACTGTAGGTATTTATCTATAGTATTTTTCCCAACAATAGTATATTGAGATTTGTTCTACAATTTTTATTTAGACTTAAAATTGTCCTTGTCTCTGTGCAGTCATAAGCAATTTCCTCAGGCATCAATGAACTTCTGATTTTAATTCCGAAAGAACCCCAGAGCCCCGCCCCCGCGTGACGTCAGAGCAGCGATGGCGGCCGTGCAGGCGGAGAGAGGAGACAGAGCCCTGCTCCTGCAGGATCACTCAGTCTTGCCCGCACTCCACAACATCATCAAGGGGTGCGTTTCACTCTAAAAGTACAGAAATTCACATTTTATTGGTAGTGTGGTCGCTTAGAAGTTTAAAAACAGCTTCTTTGGGCAGAGCTCTGGGGGCTAATCAGCTCACGCGCTGCAGGCAAGAGTTACTGTTACTGCTGCTATTGTTATTAATGTTACCTTTACTGCTACTAAGTGTACATTTGTCGTTCACGTATGACTACAGTGTGAAAATAGTTCTCTGCATTTAACCAGGAGCCAGGAACACAGCGCCCGGAGAGCGGTGTGGGTGGGGACGGTACCTTGCTCAAGTTTAAGGTTCAGTTAACAATGCACTTCAGTGGTGGCACTCGCAGTCAAGGGATTTGAACCTCCAACCTTCTGATCACAGGAGTAACTCCCAAACCACTAGGCCACCCAGCTACTGTCACTGTCATCACTGTTACTGTTATTGTTGCTGTTGTTTCAGTTTCAGGACAGTGTGAGAACCAGAGGAGAGTTTTAAGAGCTAAATCTTTATGTAAGACTAGTTCAAGTGCATCAGGAGAGGAGATGCTCTCTGAACAGGAGAGTCTTCAGGAGGTTTTTGAAGATTTGAAGAGGCAGCTGTTGTTATTTTTATCAGTGTGGTTTTGCTGTTTTTTTTTGTTGTTAGCGTTGTTGTTATTGTTTTTCTGCTCTTTACATTGTACTGTCCACTTCAGCTGTAACAATGTAAATTTCCCACTGTGGGACTAATAAAGCTTTATTTTATCTCCTTATGATGATTGTTGTTATTGTTGATGTTGTTTTTGTTATTATTATTGTTGTTGGTATTAATGTTATTGCAATAATGTGTGTGTGCGCGCTCGCATGTGTGTTTCAGCATGGACAAGGACAGCCCTGATGTGCACCAGGAGCTGCTGAAGCTCAGATCTAAGATCCAAGAGGCGCGGGACCAGATCAGCTCCATGCCGGGGATTGATGTGAGTCCAGCCGGGCAACAGCAGCAGCTCCTGGAACTCCGGGAGCAGGTCCGGACCAAGAAGCAGCTCCTGAAGAAGTACAAGAGCCTATGCATGTTTGAAGTGCCGAAAGCTTCGTGAGGATGTTTTTATCAGGATCCTCACCTTCCTCTCAGTCAGATCCTTCAGGAGAGGACTGGGAAGAAAAGAACGGACCGAAACGGGTCATAGAACCAACAGTACAGCCCAGACCAGCACCAGTACCCACACATGCATGCTGTTTATCCTGACTTTTTCTAGTCTGCATCTTCACTCGTGTGTTTTTGTATTTCTGAATTATGAACGTTTTGTACTAGACTAAAGTCTGCATTTTTTTAAATAAAATTATTGTTTCACTGAATAGACTTTGGTTGAATGGTATCCGTGTTCTCCTCTCCTGCTTTACCTTCAGCCATAACTGACAACGAGGTCTTACTGTAAAAAAAAAAAGAGATGAACCAGTGCTTATTTTCCCATTTCTTTATTAATCCACTTATATAATAAAAGTAAACGCAGACATAGAAGAATAAATATACATTCGTGTCTTTTGTTCACAATGCCACAGAGTTTCAAGTTCTGTTAGAAAAGAGGCTTTAGCAAAATGTAAACAGGTCGTAAAGAGTCACATCCATATCGTTGGGGCGGGTGGTGGGGAGCGTGTCCCCTGCGAACCTGGGGGGTGTATGAGTCCCGGTGCTCAGTCCCGTTGGAGGGTCCCTCTCACTGCACCCCCTTCCCGAGGCCCAGTGCCCCCCTCAGCAGCTGGCCCCAGCAGGAGCCCCGCGCGAAAACTACCCAGCCGTGCAGGCTGCTCGCGTACAGGGTACCCTGTCTCCACGCGTGAGTACGCGCACCTTGTGTGTGTTTCTGGGTGGGAGGGCGCCCTCAGCAGATCACGCAGCGGTCTTTGGTTGCCTGGTTGCCCCCCACGGCCTTCTCCTTGATGTACAGGAGGTCACTGTGCACGCTCGGGCGGCGCGCGAACGGCGCCACGATGCCATACGCGTCACCCCCGTCCCGAAACTTCTTGTGGCGCAGGGACTTGCGGCGCAGCACGTCCCCATACTGCAGCGACACCTTGCGGTGCCGGTCCGGGCTCATCTCGTCCGGCAGCTTGGCCATGGCGAAGAGCGCGTGAAACATGAGGTCCACGTTGGTGTTGCGCTTGGCCGACACCTCGAAGTACGCGCAGGGCTCTCCCCCCGCCACCAGCTGCTCGATCTCCTCGTCCGAGACCTCGCGGCTCATGTCCCGGTCACACTTGTTCCCGCAGATGACCAGAGGCACGCTCAAGTTCTCCTTGGTCTTGTTCTTCAGGCACGACTTGGTCTCGAAGATTTGCCGCTTCAGCCGCTGCACCTCCTGGAAGGAGTCGCGGTTATCCAGGCCGAACACCAGGATGAAGACATCACCTGAGGAGGGGGACAGGACAGAGTGAGTACTGAGCGTAAAGAACGTTCGCGCGTAATGCAAAAAAAGAAACACTGCGCGTTTCATGCAAGGGTCCAGAACCCACCTGTCAGGATGGAGAGCCTCCTCATAGCCGGGAACGGGTGATTCCCGGACGTGTCCAGGATGTCCAGCTGGTACACGTCCCCGCGGATGCTGTAGAGCTTCCTGTGGAAGTCCTCGATGGTCGGGGTGTACTGGTCGTCGAAGCGCTCGTTCAGGAACCGCGACACGATGGAGGTCTTGCCGACTTTGGTGGAGCCCAGGATGACCATGCGGTGGCAGTTCTTGGCTGGGATGTCGAACTCGTTCTCGGACGGGGACATTTTCTTAATCATGGTTGCGTGGAGAAAAACGTACAGACAGGAAAGAGTGAGTGTATGTGATGTTTCTCCTCGGTTGAGCTCGGATCGATTCTCTGAGAAGCGCGCTGGAGCCCGTGTGCTTTTAAAGCGCAGCGCGTCTCCACCTCTCCGGCGCGTCATCCATTACGCGTTCAAGCCTTGTTTATTCTCTTTCCCACCCACTTTCCGCCCACAGTCACTCTATACGGGATGCTGGTGGCCTGCCCCAGCCTGAAAACGGGTGGGGAAAACAAACCAGCGCGTCTATTAGGTTTGGGTCTGTGCGTCAGCCTGGTTCCACGCTGCTGGCGTGCGTGTAAATGTGACATCCAAGAAGACCCGTCTCCAGTCAGAGGTCATCTAGGCCTCATCAGGGATCAGATGCTAAAGCCCAGTGTGTTTTCTTTTAGCACCACACACGAATGAGCAATTGCACATACAAACCAAGAGCATTTTTACAAAGTTCACGCAGAAAATAAAATCAAAATGGCCTGTAAGCATGAATGCAAATGATATTCGCAGAAATCAACCCTGCTTATTTTCAGACCAATTGAAAAAGATCATGACCAGTATAAACAGATGTGTTATCGCTGCCCTTCAGGCCCAGTCTTGTGGACAGACCCCTGAGTTTTCTGAGACACCAGTCAGGCCCTTCAGAATTACGCGGGCAAGTAAAATAGTACCCTTTTCAGCCGGTAGGGGGGGCGCCTCATTTTAAAGCACAGAACACAGTCTGCAGCTGAGCTGGCATACATTGATCATTAGAAATATATATTGAACCCCATGTTAAAAAGGGGGGACGTGATTAGGGTTAGTATTTTCCACAGTATGCATGTTAATTTGTTAATCTTCATTTCTTCTTTTCATCTTTCTTCAGACCCATGTTTTTTCAGGGCTGGTGCGCCAGTGTTACAAACAGCAATACTTTATTAGAGATTAAGCTGAAAATAATGGCATCATGAATGACTCATGAACAGCACACATAAAATGTGCTGCACAGAGTATATATATATATATATATATATATATATATATATACTTGCCTTGACACTGGGGTGCTTTGTGGACTTGTGTACAGCACAGTTTTTACATTATATTGTTTTTATTCTGTTGGTTCTGCTGCTTCTACTTTCCACTTTGCTGCTGTTATAATGCACATGTCTCACCCGTGGGATTAATGAAGGGTTATCTTATCTTAAAAATATCCAATCGACAGTGTCCTGTGTACAGAAACCGACTATAGGATGACCTACACAAGCTCTACTGCATCAGATGAGCTGTTATTGATGAATTTACATTTGCAATGTGAACTAACAGGTGAGATAAGTGTAACAGAGGGGACAGTAAGTGGACACCATGTTTGAGAACTCCAGCAGCACTGTTGTGTCGGATACACACTGTACTGTACGCGCAAACTAACACCACCACCATGCCGGTGTCACTTCTGTGCTAAAAATGATTCAGAGCTGAGCTAATATCTGCTCCGTGGAGCTGCTGTGGGAGTTCTGATCACTGATTAACAATTAATGGTGCAGACAAACTGACGGCCTACAGTGTAAAATGAATAACAAGTTTAGATACAAGCTTGGTGGTTTTTATGAGGTGGATTGCTAAAGTATTTATCTATACGAGAATAACTTCTGTACTTCTCCCCTTAGGTGCACAAGGTGGTGAAATTAAAGCCCCGACATCTGGCTGAATGAGCATTGATTTCTTGTGTGTGGGACACAGAAGCCTAGAGGAGAATCTAAACATAGAAGAGGGCCTAGGTGACTCAGCCAGTTAGATAGAGGACGCAAGGCTCATTTAGACGGCAAGGTTCGAAACATCTAAGAAGCCAAAGTACAAACACAGGTCTGGACAATAAAAATGGACATTCAAAGCTAATGTTTACTTGCTTTGTTGGTCCCTTCGTTTTCCTTTAAAATCCTTTAATACATGCCCAACACTGCAGTATCACAACGTGATGAACTGGATAAATGGACAATGGAACCAAATTCAAAAATCCATTGCAATTTATATGGTAAGCAACCTGTAACAAAGAGCCGCCCATGGTCGATATACCACCTCATAGTTTACTTTCATGACATAAACATATCGCTGACTCTGATCCCAACAGAAAAGACATTTTTTGGAGTTGCTTTAAGGTCAAAGCGTAAAACACAGAGGAAACAAAAGAGCCACTTTTATTTTAAATAAAATGCAGCACTACTAAATTAGCTTATATTTCAGTGTTCTATGCTTAATATTAACCATTTCCTATGAGACTGTAGCAGGGGCATGATTGGGGTAGCTGTGTGGAAAGGTATTGTATTAGTCCCTGTTTTTAGTATCTGGATTGTTGCATTTACATTCTCTGCTAAAATGTGTTTCTAGATAGTCAAATTAAAATCCCATCACTGTGTGGTGAATTATATGCAGATTAGCCAAGACTTTGCTGGATGGGCGGTTGATAAACATGGTACTGTGATTCTGCACTGCAAATACAGCAACCATTGACAGCCCAGTGATGGCAGGGGTACTGAGGCAGATCAATGACACTGCTCATTCCTTTACACAGGATATTTAGCTTCTTATTGACATAATTAATGACGTGGGGTGAGTTAAAACTCAGTGTACTATTATGAGAGAGAAAAACAACAGGGTGAAGTAATGGTTAACCAAACCAGAGCTCTGGTTAAGATAACTAAACCAAAGCATGGTCCCAAATTCAACTCGGGATGTGAAATAGAAGGTAGCAATCTCCACATGACCCAGGATGATGGCAGAAATATGGCAAAGACGGCTATAAAAAATGGACTTAAAATGTAATAGATTTTACTCTTAAAAAGGATTTTAAACTCTTCTTAACTTAATTGATCTATTCTTTCATTTTTATTTCTGGATAACTTCTGTAAAGTGACCTTGAGGGTTGTGACAGGTGCTTATAAATAAAATGTATTATTATTATTATAAACAAAAAATATACAAGCATAACATCCAGAGGTTTATCACAATCTGAAACCACTGAGAAAGCAGAAAAGAAATTCCAGGTCACAGAATGCTGGTGTCGTTCATTTGCTGGATATATTTACTGCCATAAAACTGGCGACAGCAGCTGAACGAATTCTCACCCTGCCCCTAAAACAACCATAGAGAGCTAAAATGTTTTCACTTGGCAAATGAAAGTAAATCTTGGCAAACCTTAAGTGTAGGTAATATATAATTTAATATTTATATTATATAAAATATCTAATATTTGGGCATTTCGTACCTGCGGGACTAATAAAGGTTTATCTTATCTTATGAAATTGAAATTGAAATTGAAATATAAAATGAATTGAAATATTAATTCTATTTCTACACAACTCCCTAAAGAAATCCTGTGTCGTGCTTGACGTAGAGTTTAACTCCCTGTCTGGGCAAAACTCTTAATGCTGCTTTCATCCACATCTCTAACATATCTGACTGCAAGGGGCTCTGGACAAGAGCACCTGCCTAATGCATTAATGCAATGCTTTGAAGTGCATTAAAATATAAATTCATCTGTAAAAGTCCGGTCATCCCAGGTCAGGCGACATATTTTGTTTTTTATTTTTTGGTGAAAAAAATACGCGTCCTGTACTTGGAGCACACATCTGCACCAACTTTTATCTGTGTTACAGCACATTAACTCAGTGTAGGAAAATGCCATAATTATGTGTGCTCCCTGTTGAGGATGTATGCAAAATGTAATTTGACTGAAACTGTCCAGACTTTTATCTTATACTGTCCGTTGTTTGGGTCACAGATTTTACACTGCAAATGAGTCTCAGTCACATCAGTATTATTCAATAATGTTCATTTGAATACTATAAAATGTCCAATTGATCCTGTTGTTTCAATGCAAATCAAACTGAAGCTGATCTGCATCTAAAGTGTGGACTTATTGCTGTGTTATTGCATACAGACTGTGTTTGTATATTTCGATTCTGACCGCTTGGTGCCTAGTACATGCAGTAGGTCTCTCACAGTTTAGTCTGAACAGAACATCAGTGGCCGTGTCCCTGATCTCCTGGTTGCTGAGAGAAAGGCTGAACATCCTCTGAGACCCTCTGCTGAGAAACTCAAGCTGTGTGTCCTGGCCTTACTGTTTGTGTAATGAGGGGCGGAGGAACCAGGCTCTGCCACTGCACTCACTGTTCGTTAATTAGTCCACCGTGTTCCCACTTATGCTTATTAGGAAACACGTGCCGTGTCATATTTCAGTGCCATAATGTGTGGTCACCCAGATGAAGAGAGAAGGGGATTAGGAAAGCCGAGGTGAACCTGTCGTTAAAGAGCACTTCGGCTGCTGAGGTCTCAGACGGTCTATTTCTGAGCTGCATAAACATTTGTATCCTAAAGTGTTGAATGTTCTCTGAATGAGATGCTACAGTCAATGTTTTCTATTATGTAAACGAAACGGTACCTTGCATGATACTATAAAAAGCCCCAATGATTCTTAATCCTTTTAAAATCCTCCATATAAAATAAAGAATCATTTACGTTGGTAAAGAACCGTTACATTAGGTGAGGTTCTTTACATTTTTAAAGGGTTCTACAGACATCTCAACTACAAAAGTGGTTCAGGATTAAAAATGGTTTTTCTCAAAGAACTCTTTCTGGCACATATTATGCAAAGCTCACTTTTTTAAAAACAAGTTATAATAGGTCTATAGGCTACAAAACATGTTCATGAAGTTCTTTCTCACATAAAGAGATCTCACTAGATCTATTCCTCACAGTTTCAGCTCCCTTCAAAATGAGCCGTTTGGATTGCTCCCTTATTGTGATGTCATAATAAGAGAAATTTGCATAGAACCACCCCTTATCTGTCAAGCCCATACCCACTAGATTAGTTGAAAATCCAGCATTTTTGTCTGCTGGTTTTACAAGCACACATGAGTGAAAGTGACCATTTGTCATACGTGAACACACCACAGCACACAGTGTGAACAGCACGAAATTCTTCCTCTGC
>JBBPDC010004350.1:0-13924 GCA_037974485.1 Hemigrammopetersius urotaenia | reverse complement strand
AGGTAGGATTCGAACCTGTGACCTCCAGAGTGTGTGGTCCAGAGGCAAGTATCCTACCCACTGAGCTACCACCACCCTTGGAAAGACCAACTTCTCTTTCACTGGCTGAAAGTGTCATAACTTTGGCCTTCATCTGGACAACACTGTATCACAGGGTTCCAGTTACTTTAGAGTGCTCTGCTCTCTTGCAAAATGGTGAGGATTGCTGTCCAATAAATAAGGTCTGTCAGATAATTCAGAAAATTAGCACCAGATGCCAGATCAATAACTGAAATCTCCCAAAGTGTTTTCTCTTTGACAGTCCCCTTTAAATTTCACCTTTAAGTTTATATTTTGATATAGAATATTTTAAAGGATGTTCATACTAGGTCAACTTTAAACTGGGCTGAGCAGCCACTGACATTTAGGGGGAAGAAATTGATCACTAGTGTCTCATTTGGAAATCGACTAAAGGGAATTACGTTTCTCATTTTCTCTTAAGACACCTCAGTTAATCTTACATACCTTGGAAAGTACAGACTTAAATTCATACTTTAATATTTACATTGTTAAAGAAATGATCAGAGTAGGCACACTGTGACGTTCTCACTGTCTTTTCCCTGTTTTTGGCTTTCCCCTGTTCTCTGGTCTGTCGTTTACGTTCTTCATGTGCCTTCGTGTCTCTTCCATGTGAGGATGTTTTGGCCTTAGCCCCGCCTTAGCCCCGCCTCAGCCCTGCCACAGCCCTGCCTCTTTGTTATCCTGTGTCTTATTCCTGTCTCCACCCTGGCCCAAGTGTTTCTCATTTGTTTACTTGGTATATACAGCCCCTGTTTTGAGTCTAGTTTGGTTGGTTTTAAGCTTTTTGCTTGATGTTGTTTGCTCTGTGGTTTTGACTTGATGTTCTGTTCAGTTTTTCTCGCTCTGTGATGTTTCTGTTCTGTTCTTTCTGACCTGTGGTTTTGCTTAATAGTTTGCTCTGTGTTTTGCCCTGTGCTTTTTGTTATGTTTTTGCCCTTCATGTGTTTATGTATTTTACCCTTTTTGCTTTACTTTGCTTCGTTTTGTTAGTCCCCATGGTGTTTCTCATTTAGTCTCCTGTTTCTCATTCTTTTGTTAATAAAGTCCTTGTTCATGATTAAATCCTTGTCCATGCTCTACTCATTACAACTGCTAAATGCTTTACTGGGTAACTTTTTCCAGGGCCTGTCGGGGTTGACGATAGGAAGTCATCACTACAGCTTCGCTGTCACATTACATATTATAACCTACTAATTACAGCTTAGCATTGAAGTGGATTTGTTTCGGTTCCTTCAAAAATGTAATTGACCTTCCATCCCAAACATACATTATATTCATTTTGAAATAGAACGTGATGCTTAGGAAGAGAACATGGATGGTGCCAAAAGAAAAACACAACTAATTAGGTTGATATGAGAAAGTGGGGGGACTCTAGGCCTGTCTTTAACACTTTCAGGCGATAGCACCTTCCTTTTACTGACACTGAATGTGTATTGTCAGATTATTTTAATGGAGAAAATGTACATGATGATATGGACAAAAGTTTTGGTATGCCTGACCATTAATGGAACTTTAATGACACTGCGTTCAAATACACGGACTTTAATATGGATTCGGTCCCTCTTTGCAGCTATAACAGCTTCTTGGAAGGCTTTCCACAAGATTCTGGAGGTTCTGTAGAGCAGGTCAGACACTGATGTTGGACGACAATCTCCGTTCCAGTTCATCCCAAAGGTGCTGGATGGGGTTGAGGTCAGGGCTCTGTGTGGTCAGTCAAGTTCTTCCACACTGAACTCCTCCAGCATGTCTTTATGGAGCTGCTTTGTGCACTGGGACACAGTCATGCTGGAATAGAAAAAGTTCTTCCCCAAACTGTGTCCACAAAGAAGCATGGCAATGTCTGCTGAAGCATTAAGATTGTCCTTCACTGGGGCATAGACCAAACCCTTAAAACCCCATTACTTTTGTCCATAGAGTGCATGTGTGCACACATGCTGTGTATGAGAGGGGGTTACACAGGAAGTCTGACTGCTAATGCTTGTTTTAAAAAATGCTAGTAATTCTGTGAAGCATCATTCAGTTTCTTAATCATTATATTTTGTGTCAGAAATCCATATTGTCCACAAAACCTTACTTTTTTTTAATTTCTGCTCATCACACTAATCCCATCAGTTAAGTCAGTCTTCTCCATTTTTATTTGGGTTTGTACTTTTTAAGTCAATTTTCAGTTATTTTGAGGCCTATGGACAGCCTTCATGTTCAGTTTCGATGAAAACATGAGAACTGAATTCTGCACAACAACATTGTGAAAGATATCAAGCGTGAAGAGCTTACATCATTGTCTGCGTAGAAACCTTGCAACAAAAAATTGGGATTGTAAACCGCATGTTTCACTCTAATCTCCTGTTTATGTCTACTGTCAGCAAATGTGGTGAGGTTCTATTTCTTGTTTCTACCCACCTTTCCAGCCAGATCTCCAGCTTGAACCGTGTTTTGAAATGGGATGATTAAACAACATTTCGGCTGTAACCACGTCGGACCGTTGCCAAACTTCTTTCAGTTACTGGGCCACTTTCTCAACATACGATAGCCCTGTTTTGGGAGGTGAAAGAAGGTAGAGTGGAGTCTATAAAGCCTCTTTTGCCAATGGGATTTTCTAGCTTGTTGAATCTATTAAGTAGAGATTAGATTGGCGTAATTAAAGGCAGTCCCACAGTCTTCCACCGCTTCACCTATGCATTATTACCTTGAAAGTTTGGGAGAAGACGCTGGTGCCTGATTCAACAGAGTATCGCATGACGCCACGTACGGAAATTGGTTCAGCTGGAACCGACTGCAATCAGTGTAGGTGCAGTTTCCAATAGTAACAGACACTGTAGAACCTGAAAGCTCTCCATACATTAGAAAAGCTGCTTCTTCAGGGCGGCTTAATCTCATGTGGTTTGTGGTGTTCTTATCTCAAGTAATTTGACTCGAGCAGTATAGGCATATTATATTTCCTCCATTCATATGGAAAGCAGACAGATAATGTTAGTCACCTTGAAGTGGCCAGGCCTCAATCTTGTGTATTAGTGAAATCTCAGCGTCCCAGAAAGAAGCTTGTTGCCCTTGGTGACACGGTGTAATGTGGTTCTGGAGTAAGTAAGTGAATTGTGATGAGGAAATGATGTGGATCTGGAGAGCAGAGAGTTGTTAAAATCCACGAGAGTATTTCAGCACTGACTCTTTGTGATTCGCTTGCCTCCAGTTTTCTTATTGGCTGCTAAAACATGATCACTATGTGCAGAATCGTTGTCAGTTTTCTTATCGGGTGCTAAATCATCTCATTATGTGCAGTATTTTATTGTTGTTGTTGTTGTTTTTATTTTTATTTTTATTTTTATTATGTACAATAGATGTACCATGTGAAATATCAACATTACTTACAGTATATATTACTGACTCCTAACCGCTATTTGTGTTACTAATAATTCGCTTATCTACAGTATAGTGTTTATAGCCAGCGTTTGTGTATATATAGTTTTTGTTGGATTTATTCAGACTTTGTTTGATATTGTTCTCGTCTCTGTGTTTCTGTTGGGTTGTAACGTAAGCAATTTCTTCCAGGATCAGTAAGAGACTGGAAATGTGTTTGTGTGTGTTGTGTGTTCCATATGGTTCTAGTTATAAAGAGAGTGATTTGTGCTGTTTGCACTTCTCTCCAGTTTTCACTTATAGAGATATTATTAGAGCACTTCTAATTAGGTCCCCGACCTACTAATTTATGTAGGCGTCCCGTTTGGAACTGTGGCATTGCTCAGAGACTCTTCACGTTCTGCTTGAAAGGGTTCTTGACAGTAGATAAATTCATAGTTAGACCTCAACTGAAGGCTAAACCTGGACAGCAGAGACAGAATCTGTTTACAGCATTTGCCTAATTGCTTGCATTGTTAACCTTTATGAGTGTGTTGCATTGTTCAAATGTCCATTATTTTAGTTCACATTTGAATAGCGTGTAAAGAAACACTGAACAAATACAGGTTAAGCCATATGTGACTGTGGCAGAAAAAATTAGAGCTTGAGAAAGAAACCACACAAAGAACAGCAAGAAGAACTCAAGATGTCCATTTTCACAACCTCACTATAAAGCATTTTCTTTCATAGCAGTATATTTTAAGTGCAGTTGAAATTGAAATCAGCTATACCCAAACATACTTTCTCTGGCTGGTCCATTTGAAACCTAGTGAATGATCAACAACTTTTTTTTTTCCTCAGGACAGAGTGTCTTTGGCACTGGTTTGGTTTCTTTTGAGTCTTCCAGTGTAATTTGCTGATATAGCTCAGAATAAAACTTCATTGAAAATGTAATCATGTGTTTAACGAGCTGTTGACTTCTTGTTTGTTTTGTTACAAGCTGTGAATTTGATCTCAACAGCAATCCTGTTTGGAATATTTTACAGTGGAACGACTTCAATCACACCCAAATCTGGCAGTTAAAGGACTTTTCGTTGTTTATTGTTATTGACTTAGCCTGGAATTGGTTATAAACTAGTAATTAGTTGCAGCTGTAAAAACATGCCCCTTTCTCATCATGCCACAGTTTTTAAACATGTTTATTCCAACTAAGGAGATGATTAAAAAAGTTACGACGTAACTCATGACTTATCCAAAATATTGTATCAGATGTCAAGAGATGTGTGGTATTAAATCTAATCTAAGAGCATGAAAGCAAACATTATAGCTAATATAGTTTATATAAGTGTTGTATATATAGTTTATGTATTTAAGTAATGTTTGCTACCACAGCCAAAAATATATGCTTAATATTAGGGCTGTAACGGTACATGTATTCACGGTTTCTGTATGAATACATGGGTCACGGTTCGGTACATGAGGTCTTTCGGAGAATACACGGTACGACGGAGAAGACGTGATTGAAGTAATACGGAATCACAGAGGGACCAAAAAGCGCAAGTAAATCATAAACCTGGGTCGGAGTGTGGTACAATAGTGCCACCTACTGGCGTAACACCTCTGCTGCCTTACACATGCATGAAAATATAAGCAAGAGTGTGTGTTTACTGGTTAATACACTTCTGTTTATTTAAAATAAACGAAAACAAACTAAGCCTCATTCTTTAGAACTTTTGCTTTGCTGTATCGTGAACCGTACCGAACTGGGACCCCAAAACCGATGTACGTACCGAACCGTGACATCTGTGTACCTTTACACCCCTATTATATATACTTATTGCACTATGAACTGTACATATTTAAACTTGTCCAAATGATTTACACTGTTACTAAAACATGTGTCTTCAATGATTAATGCATCAACAGGTGGGAGCGAAACATCTGTATCAAATGGAATTTTTCTGGCACTGTGCCGCTGCCTTATAAGAAGTCACTAACCCATCTCTGTTCTGACTTGCTTCTTCGCGCACTGTTATGGTTGTTAGATCAAACCAATGGCTGGATTGTCAGTGTCTAAGTCACTCAGTCTGTGTCTGGGCTTCCCAGCAGCTACCCAGGAAAATAAACCTGGAAAAATGACAGCCGCCGTTATTTATGGTTTCACAACATGAAGATTTCGGTTTCATAGGTTGCAGTGTTCTTTAAATGTAAAAGTGTAATGTGACCATTCTGTCATACTAGAACACACCACAGCATAAAGTGTTAACAGAACATAAATTCTACCTCTGCATTCAAAACTTTTAACACATTTAACTCATTCACCAAGTGGGCAGTTGGTAGCCTAGTGGTTAGGGCATTCACCCTGTGATCAGAAAGTCCGGGTTCGATTCCCAAGACCGCTAGGCACCTCTGAGGTACCCTGAGCAAGGTACTGTCCCCACACACCGCGCCGTGTTCCTGACTGCCCCCTGCTTCACTTGGTGAATGGGTTAAATGCAGAGGAAGTATTTCGTGCTGTTCACACAATGGTGTGTTCACTTATGACCAGATTGTCACTTTCACTTTTCCTTTCACTTAAAGTGAGGCAGTGGGCAGCCAGGAACACATCACCTGGGGAACAGCATGTGGGGACGGTACATTACTCAAGGGTACCAGTAGCAGTCTTGGGATTCGAACCCACGACTTTCTGAACACAATTTTCAGGTCGGGTTCTGCCGAGTGCATCTGTGGCTTAGAGTCAAATGCCTTTGTCGCAACTGCCCTTGACTTCCATTCTAAATGCGTTTAATGTCAGCTGGTGTTCTGTTCAGCCTTCGCAGATGCAACCAAAAGAAATTAGGTTCAGAATCGTTACCTACTGACCTACTATTCCCAATCAGGGGCTGTTGATCTATTTTCCTGTTAGGGTAAATTTGCTTTACGTGTTGTGTTGAATGGGGGTTAATGTCTGTCCTGCGTGGGATCCCTAGAGAGGGTTTTTTTTTTACACCACCACATGAGACTAAAACTGAAAGTGCACTTTCCCTGTCAGCTTTGCTTCCATTTGTGTCCTTGTACAAACAGTTCTTGTGAACAAACTGACATGCTTTCCTGCTCTAAAGTACTAATAAAATATATCTATGTATTCAGCTTACACAGAAGAAAAAGTAGCGCCTGATATTTTCTGCCTGTTTAAGTCCGAAGAAACACACATCACCCATGACCTGGCACAACCCTTGTGTAAGGACCTCTTCGCCTTTAATGCTTTATTGTCAGTTACAAAGCTCCAATGCGTAGACACACACAAAACATCTGTTAGTTGGCTTGAAAACAAAAAAAATATGAGTCTGGTCTTTATAGCCTCAATAATCTTTGTTTGAAAGGGACTGTCAGAGGTGGCGTACAGTCAGAGGAAGTACTTTAGGACTCGGATAACTCATTGGCCTGCTGCGCGTAAACTTGTCGACAGTGTGGGTCACTGCTCCTTCAGTCATCATTGCAACTGGCAAAATTAACTTCCGCATGGGTGACTTTCCCAATGCCCTTGTGTATTTTTATACTGCGTTTATGGCCTGTATCAGAAGCGCTCATCACATTAATGTTTGTTATTCACTCTTTATGATTCCTTTTAGCACGCTGCCTTATCACTTTGTTTAGTGGTGACTGGAAAATCATTATAGCTGACGTTACGTCAGTTTGGAGGAAACATCCGACTGACCTGAATGTCAAGTGGGGACGGAAGATCACCAGTTCTCAACAATGTTGAGATGTTTACCATTCCCATTCCCATTTATCAACCAATTTTGCTGTGTTAGTGAGTTGCAATGTAATTGTATTCACTGAACAGGTTCTGCAGCTACAGGCTCTTGTAAATGCAAGTAAGAAAACCATGGAAGCAGCAGAAGCCCCTTCCAGTGCTCGAACTTGCCACAATCTGACCACAAACAGATTTGAGACTAGTATTGCCTAGTAGTACTCAATTAAACTCAATTAAATATCACTATACAACAATATCACTGTATAAGTCACAAGTTTTGAATATTTGTATTCAGTAATGCTGTATAGAAACTTTTGTTATTTAAATGCAACAAAATTGCTGTAAAATGACAATTATTAATATTTTTTCTATTCTTCAAAAATGGAAATCTCTGATGTGGGAAGAGATTAACCAATGCATTATTTTTATTTTCCATTTCTGCCAGCTGGGATTGAAATTTTTTTTTGAAGAAAATAAACCTAATTTCACTCAGGCATTGTGCAAATGGGACTGTGATAAGTCAAGGTACATTATCATAATGTTCAATTGAGCTATTAGAATGGTTTTGAAGCTACAGACTCATTTAAATGCAAGTAGGAGGTCCATCCAGTGCCAGAACTTACCACAATCTGACAAACAAATTTGAGGCTCTGGGTGTCCAGGTCTCACCAGAGAGTAGTAATACACAGCAAAGTGTCACTATACATATATATATTTGTATATTAGTTTTCAATCTTGTCATTCTTTCATGGCAACATCTAATCTCTCTTTTCATGTCTTCCAGTTGAAGTGAAAACAGTTGAAAAATAAATCATAAAAATGTGTATATATATAAAATCTATTGCTGTTTAAATACAATGAAATTGTTGTTAAAATGAATAGAATTTTGCAGTTATATTTGAAATTCAAAAATTCTAATTCATCCCGTGGAACAGTGTTTAGAGTGTATTGAGTCGATCCCCATAATCAAATTAAGTCCAACCTGTCTGCATGTGTTTGTTCAGAGGGACAGAGGACATGAGGGTGTGTGTGTGTGTGTGTGTGTGTGTGGTCTGATGTGCAGTACATTATTATATTTAGCAGAATGCAAAATGTGTCCTTGTGGGTTTTCCTCAGACACTGGGAGGCGGTGAAGAAATGGGACGAGGCCATTCAGCTGACCCCTGAAGAGGCTGCACTTTATGAGATGAAGGCACAGGTATGAGTCCAGGATATGCAGAGACTACCACATGCATCACATACTGATACACCTTATGGCCAAAAGTCTGTGGACGTTCCTAATTAGTTCAGGAGGTTCAACCACACTCAAATAAAACTCACAGTATGATAATATCACAATACAAAGTGCTTAATGGCATGGCATGAATTGTCTTTGGCAATCAGTGATTGAACTGTGTAAAATAACAAAAACAGTCAGTAGCAGTTGTAAAATTAAATACTCTTGCAGTAGCTACACTAGGAAAGGAACATCAGTGTTTTGGACAACTAACTACAAACCTGCGGACCTTGGGTTTGAAAAAAGGCGCTATATAAATGTAACTTATTGTTATTATTATTATTATTAGTAGTAGTAGTAGTAGTAGGCTAGACAGACCTTTTTTTAAACAGGAACATTTTTTAAAACCTATATGCATTTTCTTAGTGCCCCTCCATCTCTCTTATCAAATAACATAACAATAAAATAAAAGGTGACCCTGCAAGTTCACTTTAGCTTTTTAGGGAACTCAACTGAAAACAAAATAAACAATAAAACCTCACCTCACATCAGTCATGTTCTTTTTCTTTCTTTAGAAATCCGAGCAAGTCCACATTCCCAGGTAGAAGCTGGCGTCTTTAGGCATTTATAATATCCCCTGCAGTAGAAAAAAAAACTCTCTTGGAACTGAGATAGTATAAAATTGATAGTATCGAGTTAGATATCAGTTGGCACTGGTATTGATAACTAAAGGCAAGTTTTGCATCTGCCAGTTTTTAACAGGCACTGGAGCGGGCAGCCCCTCCCCCGGCTTTCTGGAGGACCTGGTGTTTACAAGACAGCCCCGTAACTCGGCCGGGGAACAACCTAGCGGACCCTCAGCTAGTATTGCTTTCTCAACGAAAATTATGACTAAATATCACCGTCAACGAACATTTATCACGTGACAAAAACGAGACGAGGCGCTACGTAAATTCTGATCATGATATATCATGTAATATTGTTGACGAATAAGACAAGACTTTGTGGTTTACAAAATAAAAACTATGCTAAAGCGTCTCTTCAATTTCGCTGAATACAGTGAGACGAGACGTTTCCTGTACGATAGGAAGGTGAGAAAAAAGTATTGGGACGTTCGACCTTAGTGTTATTCGGCATAGTATTGACTAAAAGAATATTTCTATTCTACAATCTACTACTACTATACTTATACTATATTGACTGGGTTAAATAAAATTGCATCACTAAAAAAGGGGACTAATATATAACTTTAAATGACTAAAACTAGACGAGAATAGTCGTGGATAATATTACCTAAAATAAGACAAATAACAAATAATTATAATACATTTAATTTATAAAGCGCTTTTCAAAATACCCAAAGACGCTGTACAATTTTGAGTAGACAAAGAAAACTGAGTATTTTGTTTGTCTACTCACACATTAATTCTTTTGTTTAAAAAGTTCCTTTGTTTGTTTTTTCTCCCACTATATTATCGAAAATAGTATCGGTCTGAAATTTCAGTATCGTGACAGGCCTATTGCAACTGAGGTTGATTGGACCGAGAAATATGATTTGGCCATGGGTGACAGCAAGGTCTCTCTACCACTTATGAGGGCAATCGGAGAGTAAAATAGAGGTACAAGTCAATTTCAACTTTAATTTAATATGGGACTGTGCACCATACTCTCCTTCAGTGAAAGAGTCCCTAAGGAGATCTTGGAGTGCCGTCTTTTTGGCAGGAGGAGATTGTTCCTCCTCGGCTTCATGTGCTGTGTGTGGCAGGCCTGTCATGCTGCCTCGGCCCGGTGCTGTTTCTGTCCCTTGTGTTTCACTAGGGTTCAGTAGAAACAAGTAGAGGTGGAAAAAATCACAACAAATAGAAGTGGCCATGTGTTTCACATGTGAACAGGGTGAAATTCTTTCTCTGCATTTAACCCATTCACCAAGAGGGCAGCCAGCGATGCAGCGCCTAGGGAGCTGTGTGTGTGGACATGGTACTATTCTCAAGACTACCTCAGTGAAGCCCCTGGCAATCCTGGGATTCAAACCCACAGTCTTCTGAATGCAGGGGTAACTCCCTTACAACCAGCTGCCCCCGATGTCATCTGATTTCTTTTCACAAAAGCAAAAGAAGCAACAGAGACACAATCATACTCACGGAAAGATTACTCTCTTCTCTCTGTCTCTGTCGCTCTCTGTCTGTCTCTCTCTCTGTGTCTCTCTGTCTCTCTCTGTGTCTCTCTCTCTCTGTGTCTCTGTCTCTCTCTCTCTGTCTCTCTGTCTCTCTCTCTCTGTCTCTCTCTCTGTGTCTCTCTCTCTGTGTCTCTGTCTCTCTCTCTCTGTCTCTCTCTCTGTCTCTCTGTCTCTCTCTCTCTCTCTGTGTCTCTGTCTCTCTCTCTGTCTCTGTCTCTGTCTCTGTCTCTCTCTGTCTCCTCTATCTGTCTCTCTTTCTCGCTCTCTCTCTCTTTGTCTCTCTGTCTCTGTTGCTCTCTTTGTCTCTGTCTCTCTCTCTCTCTGTCTCTCCGTCTCTCTGTCTCCTCTCTCTCTGTCTCCCTCTCTCTCTGTCTCTCTCTCTCTCTCTCTGTCTCTGTCTCTCTCTCTCTCTCACTCACACACGCAAAGAATATTTAAATAAATACCTGGTTCTGCTTCTGTGTTGCTTTAAACTGGAGCCTGTTAAAAATGACCTCCTGTCTGTGTCTGTGGTTCTGTGTCTGTGGTTCTCTGTCTGTGGTTGCAAGTTACTGAATCAGGGGTCCAGTGCAGTACTTTCTAACAGAAACTTGTTTTACTCTCCTTGGTTTCGGCCTGTGAGGTCCCTCACTATGTCTCTCTTCATTTGGACGATGGTGGAATCTCACTCTCCTGATATGATCGGTGGAGTACTAATGTCTTCTCTGGTAGAATCTTTGTCTTCTAGCTGCTCTTAATTTTAAGCCTAGGCTTGTTAGTATGATGGACATGTTTTCTTGTGGACTGCAAAGCACAGATACGTTGCCCTGGATAAGAGCCTCTGCCAAATGCTGTAAATGTAAATGTCATGTGCTTGAGGTACCAGTGAAATAAACTGTAGGCTGTGACTCATTGCACAGCAGGGTAATTGTTTTTTTAAGAGGTGTGAGAAGCCTTTCTGTGCCCATGGCGTCTGTGATGTTGGCTGGATCCTGAGTGTCTGTGTCACGTCTGTTGTGTCACTCAGTAATTATGTCACTCTGTGGAAATTGAGAGGTACTCGGCTTCTTTGAGAATCTATCTCTTTACCTTTTGTCTCTTGGTGCAAAGCTGCTAACACTAAAGCAATCATAAACTTTGGTTTCAGCGTATTTATTTACCATAGAAAATGGCATTAAGTCTTTGGCTATGATGCATCTTCTATTTTTTTCCTGGAGAGGTGAGGCTCCAAATACATTTACATTTATGGCATTTATCAGACGCTTTTATCCAAGCGACTTCCATTCCCTACCTACAGGGGGCAGTCTCTCCCTGGAGCAACTTGGGGTTAAGGGTCTTGCTCAGGAACCCAGTGGTGGTGCTGAAGGTAGGATTCGAACCCACAACCTCTTGGTCTGGAAGCAAGTATCCTACCCACTACGCCACCGCCACCCAGACATCCATCAGGTGTGATCGAAGCTTTTTGGGTGGTGTGCCAAATGGCTTCTCATGTTTGATTAATTTCTCTTATCTTTTCCTATCATTTCTTTAAACTGGAAAAGCAAAACGGTGCCAGCTCTAAAAGCCAACAATCCACAATCTCAGTATCAAATTCATTCAGTCATTTGTTGCCTTGTTCATCGACTTCTTCTGCCATTTTATCGCTGGGTTTGTTTTTGACATGGAGAACCAAGAACATCCCAAACCACATACTGCCACACTAAAAGTGCGTGAGTAATAGTGCACAATCTTTTGGAAAAAAAACCCCCAACAAAACATGTGATATCCTGCTAGATTTTGTCACCGGCCCATATAGGTATTGAAGCAATAGTGATATCGCATAATTAAGTCAATTCTGACATCTGAACTCATTTATAACAGTATAACATCATGCATATAGACTTGCAATCTCTAAAGACAAACATTAGTGGGTCATACTGAAGACCCCAGTGTGGCACCACATCATCATCATTTTGCCACAGTTCAGTTCAAATTTCTGCCAGGGTCAACCATTGCTGCCATTACTGTTAAAGGAAAGTGTCTACAAAATACAAAATAGTAGACCATTGCGAGAGTTTCAGCACATAATCTCTCATTGCGATACACGCTACGGAGAAAACCCACAGAGGGGGGGACTCTGGAGAGCGGCGGTGCGCCGAGAGAAAGAGCAGCAAACGAGAGTGTAGTAGAACAAACATAGATTGTTTTACACCAGTTGTATTTACTAAAGCCAGATTTTAAGGGTTCTAAAGATTAAAGTTGGCTGCTGCTATACTCTGAAACAGTGGGAACATGTTCTTTTAAGCTTCAGTCTGAATCGACTGCTGCTCACTGAATGTTGCACAGTGTCAACAGTCCATCTGCTGGTGGAGGATGGATAATGGTTTTAAGAGTTTGGGCTTGGTCCCCAAGTTCCAGGGAATGATAATGTTAAAGCATACAGACATTTACACAGTTGTATACCTTTCCTTTAATATTGCAGCATGAATATTACAGCATGATAAGCACAAAGCAAGGTCCATAAAGACTAGGTTTGATGAGTTTGGAGAGGAATAAAAGCCTCAGGGATTTAGAATGGGATGTCCAGCAAGCTCATACAAGTGTGATGGTCAGGTGTCCACACATTTTTGGCCACACAAAAGAGAACTCCATGTGACTGACATTCCAAAAATTCCCAGAAAAATGTAACTGCTAATGATTCAAAACCTTCTAGGTCAGTACCACCCATGTGAGATATGCCCATTTCAAAACCAACATGTCTAAATGTATTGCTGACAATAAATTATGTTCATTACATTACATACATTAGCTTAAGAGATGAAATGCAGTAATTACAAAGCTTATGTGGGCTTCAGAGTTGAGTAACGGCTTAAAAATAACATTCTGACAAGCTTCATGTTCTTTTGAATGTTTTGGATAGTTGAATTCTTTCAGTTTTTAATAACAACCTCCACCGGAATGTACACTGAGTGCCTCTAGAAAGACTTCCTTGCTTGTTCTTGTATGATTTGTTGTTTTATTCTGCTCTTTGTCCCCTCGACCTCCTGTGCCATTGAACGTTCTGGCCACTGCATCTGTAAGGGAGCCAGTTTTGTGTTTTAGCTTTTGCCTTTTACATCTTTTCAGCTGCATAACAGGTACAAATAACACCAAAGGCCTAAAGGCCACTGCACAGTGAATGGACAAACATAAACACTCTACTGTTTGCAATTTGTTCTTACTTTGTTCAGAAAAGGGTCCAATGAATCTTGAACAATTTGGAGTCAGCAACAAGCATAACACAGGTCAACAAAATCATCAGAGATCAGTTTCTGTGGGTTCTGTAGTGCTTTTCATGCTGATCTCAGACCTGTGTTTAGTTTTTCCTGCAGTACAGTGTTTGTGATGAAGCTAGTTCTATACTGCATGATAGTTGGTATAATGATCATATAATAATCATATGCTG
>JBBPDC010004303.1:0-13927 GCA_037974485.1 Hemigrammopetersius urotaenia | reverse complement strand
GAGCTTATCGGTCCCCCGGTCTTTTATAATTAGGCACCGGGGCCGATTAAGTACCGGGTCTCGGTACCCATCCCTACATATTGTACATGCACGTAGAAGCAACACATTACATTTGGGTGGGACTCAAAACAGCACCCCTCCCAACACACAGCTACAGGCTAATCACATGAGGATGTCCCGCATTTAATCCAGAGTAGCTTGTGATCACAGAATAATGAACAAATGGTTAGTGTTTATTATATTCAGCCATTGCAAATTGATTACGGAAGCATCATGGATAATTTCTTTAACCTAGGTGTCTTCAAACACACTGAGGCTGAAGACTGCAAAAAAAAAAGCAGCCAAACCTCTCGACTGGAATAGCCTGTGTAAGACAGTAAGGAGCTACACCTTTTATCCAAAGTAAAGATCTCACCTCCTGAAATGGACGTGTGTATTGTAGGAATTGTGTTTCTGTCTCTTCAGAACACACTGGCCTTTTGCTTATGAGGTCCTGCAACAATATGATGAAATAGATTTTCAGGCTTTCACTCCAGTGTGACTGTATGTGTGTTTGTGTATGCGTGTGATAGTTTGAGTATGTGCATCTCTGTGAGTCAGTGATGTGAGTATGTGTGTGTGTGTGTGTGTGTGTGTGTGTGTGTGTGGCTATGAGTCACAGATACAGAGTGCACTGCAGTCATCTTCAGTGATCCTTTAAGTTTGAGGTCCCCAAATTAATATCTAAAGTGATTTATCATTGAATAAAGAGGACAGAATAAATCCTTCTGAAATTAGACAAATAATTAAAGCAAAGGGCATTTAAGAAGAGCAGAGCCGGAGATGGAAAGTAAGAGAGAGAAAAAGAATCAGCGCAATCCATCAAAGCCAAGAGCTCATTATTGCTGCGGATACTGCATGAAAAGGCTTCTTTTAATTCCGCTTCCCCACCTATTAGCATATGGTTTGATCTCTCTCTCTCTCTCTCTCTCTCTCTCTCTCTCTCTCTCTCTCTCTCTCTCTCTGTCTCTGTCTGCATCTCTCTCTGTCTCTGTCTCTCTCTGTCTCACTCTCTCTCTCGCGCTCTGTCTCTGTCTGCATTATATAACGTGAGATGGAATACATCATGCAGACAAGTAAAACAATTACAAAACAATTAAAACTCAAGCTATAACTTTTGAATTAAAATGTGTTCCGCCAGTAATCTGTGAGCCATAACCTGATTGATAGATATCCATGATTGCCCTTACATGAATAACTCATGAAGTTACCATCATTCATATCATCAGATGATTGTGGCATCGGTAATGTAACAAACTGAACAACTGCAAACTAAATCATCACAAACTCACCTCAAGCCGCATAGTGTTATGAAGCGATTATATGTAGCGAAGTTGCAAAGGCACCCATTGCGTTTCTACCATCATCATCATCTTCTTCTTTTTCTTCTAGCTAAAGTTTCTATGGCAGCCCCTACAAACGTTTGACTGCAAAAAATGTGAAATCATTCAAGACTCTTGTTCCCAAGTTTCATGTCTGCACCTTGATCATTCTAGTGTTGCCAAAGTTGGAGGTGTGATTTTGGGCATTGGCCCAATTTTCAATTATGGAGTATCATTAAAATTCTGGGATCAAGTGGAATTCAAAGCATCTGTTTTAAATTTCAGGAATGCTATGTTGTGATTTGATCAAGAAAGTGATTTTTCGTTATTTCTAAGCCACCAAATGGTGATAACTCCGATATGATTTTGGCATATGATCATGGGATCCTGTTCTGAGGAAGAATGAACTTTTAACCATACCAGCTAATTTAGCCACATATTTTCCAAGTATATGCCTTAAACAAGTTATTGTGTTATATTGATTGTTGGATAAGTTTGATTTAGTAAAAACTGGGTTTGATACATGGACTAGGGACCCATTTTGCGGATGCACTTTAAATTCTGCCTCATTTAACCACTAGGTGGAATTGTAATAAGTAAAAAAAATCAAAAATCTATTTCCTCAGCATGCTTTAGGCTGCCTTCAGAATACAGAGAAGATTGGAATTCTTACTCACTAAATAAAACATCAGACTTTCAAGGAAACACCATCCACATTTCTTTTTGTCTTAAAATCCTAATCCTAATCAGCAGACAGCAACTGTGAGAGCAGGGAAATGCTGAAGTCCAGGCTTTCATTTTTTAAATCATTACGCAAGCTAACTTTGTGATTGTTATTCATTAAGCTTCTGTTACTCCACACAGGACTTTCATCTACAGCTTGAAGGCTGTTGCAAATGTGTTTTTAGCACACAACATTAAAATTAACACATTACATTTATCAGACGCTTTTATCCAAAGTGACTTCCATTCCTTAACTACAGAGACAGTCTCCCTGGAGCAACTTGGGGTTAAGGGTCTTGCTCAGGGACCCAGTGGTGGTGTGCTGGAGGTAGGATTCGAACCTGTGACCTCTTGGTCCAGAGGCAAGTATCCTACCCATTGAGCTACCGCCACCCCATTAAAAACATTAATAGAATTAATACATTTTATTTGCATTTTGTCCATTATATATAACAGTGACGCAGTGTTGCACACCACATACACAAGTGTATTTTTGATGCGTAAAGATTAACAACTGCAAAAGCACTCGAGGATCACTGAAATGATGTCCCAGTGATACCATTATGGGAAACAGCGCAACAGTGAAGCTGCATTTGAATCTCCAGGAGTAAAGTTAAGGCTGTAATGTAATTGCTGACTATAAAAGCACTGCAAGCACATGATTGCTGAGTTGGTCATTTAATATATTACAAAAGGACCATCACAATATCATTTAGTAGTAATATGATAGAGTGTTGCTTTCCAACATTCATTTTTGCAATGTATATGTATAGCTTTTTTAAAAACAATGAAGTCTAAACACAGGCAAAAGCTATAGTTTAAAGTCTTTAATGGAAAAGCACACTGATTTATGACACTGCAGTATTGTCTCCAGACATATCTGTGGCAGCTTTAGGTGCTGGTGCAGATTAAGTCTTTGGAGCCTGGTTGGCTAAACATAGGCAACAAGACTTAAAAAGAAGACAAGAAAGTATGGAGAAACACTATCCATATAGTTGCCAGGAGTTAATAGCAACTACCAAATATTGATAAATAATAGTCAGACAAGAAACGTCTGTTGTTTGACTACAAACAACTTACTCATAAGAGATTTGATGGTACAGTAAATATGGTAACACTTTATTTTAATGTATATCATGGTCTTTAACTGGCATTTAATCAAATCTATATTAAACCACTTCCCTAGTAATAAACACTCTCTCTGCCTCTAAACTCCAACCAAGAATCTAATATACACACGTTTTTTTTTTACTTATCCCAGACATAGGTCAGCCAGTGGTGTCCAGTTTTTGCTTCTGTAGTATAGCACTGGAGTTTTTGCTGCTAACAAACACTAGAAGTCACAAAAATGATTCCCAAAACTTCACTCAACTTGTTTAAACTGTATTGTAGTGGTTCAGGATGCAGTATGATTATTGTGAGCTGTTTATGAAGCATGGGCAGCCATTTCAGAGAGCACCAAGACTGGTATTCACAAAGCTGTTGTAAAAAGGACTGATCCTGAATCAGATTCCTCTGGATTTAAAGAAGGTTGTTATCGCAAAACCTGATCAGATCAGAACTCCTGTTCCTGAGATGGTTTGTGAAAACAGATGCTGTTGTCTATAAAGGCTATAGGTTACACATAGACAGTGATTACTGATCTGCTACATCTGTGGTGGAAAATTTCTTTTTGTCAGATAATTCCTTTGGACCAAAGCATTACAAGAGACAGGGGAGGTTGGTAAATTGTGCAGCAACAAATGGACTACAACTGTAAATCTAAAATAGGTGCACTAATACATGTGATAGCAGCATTGAGCTACGAAGAAGGCTGGCCTAATAAACTGGCAACCCTGTGTACAGTAGCATAGAATTTCCAGCAGAGGGCACCAGGGTCCAGCGGTGCTGAGGCACGAGGGTCCCAAAGGCCCTTCTGTGCAACTGCATAGAAAATGGCAGTAGAAATGACTGCGAGAGAGACAGAGACAGAGAGAGAGACAGAGAGAGAGAGAGAGAAAGATGAGCACCATCAGTTTTACAATCCTTCTGTGTCCAGTGCAGAGACAGACAGTAGACAGAGTGAATCTCTCAGCTCCGGTCTTTGAGCCTCTCATTACCGGCGGCCTGCCATTCTACTGAATCAACCCGGCCTAATCAGACACAGCTCAGTTTCTCAGCACACACAGACATGTCACAGCAGATCAGACCTGAAGGATGGCAGGAGCAGAGGGAGTGATAGAGCTAAGGGGTTAACTGGGGATTCGATAAGCATATAGAATGTACAGATCAGACTGCAGTATTGTGGTAGATCAGTATCTCTGTCCCAGAAGGAAACAGCTGCTGACAAGAGGAACGCTGCTGGAGGAGCAGAACAGTAGTGCGAGTGTGACGGAATCATGTCCACGCCACGGATCAGGCTAATTGAGGCCTGATGAATTGGAGTGGCCTCATTCTGAGCTGAGAGGAAACAGACACTCTCCATCAATCTCAGAGACTCAGAAAATGTCTCTCTGAAGAGGAATTACAGACTATGTTCATATTATAGAGATGAAGTGGCAAATTTGATCTTTTAAATCAAGACATGAAGTGTTGTTAACACTTGGCCTTTTCAATGGAGCTGCATCAAGATACCAATCAGATCTGATTTCTCAATATAACATTTAAAGTTCAAGTCAGACTGGTATGGCTCTGGTGCAATGTAGGTATACCCTGTACAGGTAAGACTGTGTTATTCTTTTCATTGGCCATGGAAAATGTGTTCTTTTACACATGGGTGTGACTAAAGGTTACCAACATAAAGTACTAGTACCATCTATTGGACTGAATTGCTGTTTTGAATAACAATATACTATAGAATATAAATGTACAACTGTTCTCCAGAATTGCTGTCCTCCATAATTGTTTGAATGTGTGATGAGTTGTATCTGTATCTGTACTACACTGACTGCATCCACTAGTTTCTCCTCCATGTTAACATGTGTATTTATATGGTGAATCATTCCTTTCCACCAAAAGTGTAAAAAGCATTGACTTGTATGTGCTGTTAAGACAGTTTTGTTCCTGAGACTGCACATTTTCTTGTAGGTGATCTTCATAATTGCAGAAGCACTTGGAGGTAAGATGAGTGGATTAATTTGTTTTCTTTTAAATGTAGACCTCAGCAATAGCCTACAGGTACTGTTTCTCAGGTGTGCTATTGTTTAAGGTTACTTGGTAATATGAGCAAGTTTGACTAGATAATAAGATTGATTGCTTTGGAGGCTGAACACTGAAAGTGGTGCTCACTTTAAGCTGTGCATCTAGATAAGATAACTGAAAAGCATTTAGAAGACACACAAATCCAATCACAGTGCTTAAGGCCTCAGGATCAGAACAACTAGAACAAATTGTAAGTATGCTTGTCTTTCAAATCTGCATTTGTGCTGTATAGTGTACACCGGTGCAGTGCTAGAATGTAAATACCAATGTTACCCCTGTATAGACTGTACTGTAATTCATGCACTCTGGTATAAGCAGGGTAAATACAGTAATAAAAATACAGGGCTTTAAGAAGAACAAAATAAAAAACACGTCCTCCTCTGAGTGTTCTCTGGACAGTACCAAGAAATTTATGGTAAAGTAGCTAAATTTCTGATAATATTTATGTTACAAAATTAGTAAATTATATTTTTCTTAAAAAATTTATAGAATGCCACAAAAAAAGCTGTGATGCCTGGGCCTTGTCTGCCATGCCCCTCGCACTCGTCTTAGTTGTTTATGTTTTAGCATGGCGCTGAGCAGCGGACGCTCATTCTGTTCAGGTGCGTCTGATTGCCTTCCTAACTGCTGCACCCAAACATAAACAACCAGGATGAGGACGAGGGGATGAGGGGGCGTGGCAGATGAGGCCTGGACGTCACAAAAGCAAAAAAAATACGGATGATATCTGCAGTTTCCGTGGGAGTTTCTGAAAAATTATTAGTTGGTTCTCAGAAAATATCTGTGACTGCTGAACCGTGTATAAGTGGTGGTTTGCGGTATCACACGAATGGTCTGTTTACACAAATAACAAATATGGGTATGAATGTGAACCCTCAGGACTGAAAAATCTGATTTAGACCGAAAATTAGCCTGAAGCCTTATCAGACACAGACTAGCTATAAACATGACCGCTGGCTGCAGGAGGCATAGAACCAATTATTCCTCAATTCTCTCTTTCGCTCTTACTCTTTTTCATTTTTTCACTTAATATCTCTTTATCCTGTGAGACGCTTAATGAAAGGTATGTCTACTGGGACAGAGGACAGTACAGAATGACAGAGTCGGCCACCTGCAACCCCTGTTAACTCTTCTCATTTCTCACTCTGACTATCTTTCCTTATTTTCTTGCTCTGAAATTCACAAAGCTCCTTCTTGCTTTCCTCACTACCGACAACACCCAAAATAGACTACGAGCAGCATCCTGTAGAATAATAATAATTCTTTTCAGTTCACTGGTGACTAAGCAGGAAGTTGCTTTTTTTAAAATAATTAAATCTATTTGGACTACTCTAGCTGTTCTTCATGCAGGCGGCATTTGGAACATGTCAGCCCACTCTGTTATTACACACACACACACACACACACACACACACACACACACACACACACACACACACACACACACACACACACACACTTTAAGAACTGTTGGTTTAGGGGCTGACGTGGGGGTCAGTGCATGAGCAAGCTTTTATATAAGACACAGTGCAGCATGTTGATGCTGACAGGAATGTGTGTGTGCTCTCAAGTCAGGGAGTGGACACCGTTCTGTCCACTCAGCTTCGGATCTACGCAGAGATGAGTCAGCCACCACTGCAGCTCTGTCTGTAACTGAGTGCTTAGGTCATCTGTCTTGGCCCCAGGGCCATATTTAACGTGGCACTGCTTTTGTTGTGCCCCCACCCTCCTCCCCCTGACTGAACAGTTGAATTGTACCGCCTGTGACCCACCATCTGCTCTGGGTCAGGCTGTGCTGAGAAAGCCCTTGCACGGACAGACACTTTTAGTACATCTCCTTTACAAAATCTTGCATCTGAGCACCCTTAGGCAGCAGTAGAATCGTCTCTCAGTGTGTGTTTGCGGGCTTTGAACTGGTCGGGCAAGGGTCGAGAGCTCAGCTGCCCCGCTTCTGAAAAATACATCCAAGCATTTATCTCGCCTCTCGGAGAAGAGCCCTCGTCTGTGAATTTCAGCCAACTGCTAGCCTTCAACTGTGGTCAAGTAACATGGGGTTTATACTGGTCCTAAAATCATCATTTTCAGGAAATACTTCTTGTGTATCGTATGAATATCATGCCAAAGTCTCTCTTAAGGCCAGGCACTGCACTGACCCTACACAAACCAAAAAACATCAGTTTTAGTTTTAATGCTGGCAGTCTGCTTTATGCCATTATAGATACAATAAATGAACCAATGAGGAGTGAGGAAGAGCATAAAATGTGACTTAGAGAGACTCTAGAACAGGGTGGAGGTAGCTCAGTGGGTAGGATACTTGCCTCTGGACCAAGAGGTCACAGGTTCGGTACCTCCAGCACACCACCACTGGGTTCCTGAGCAAGACCCTTAACCCCAAGTTGCTGCAGGGAGACTGTCCCCTGTGGTTAGGAAATGGAAGTCGCTTTGGATAAAAGCCTCTGATAAATGCCATAAATGTAAATGTAGAACAGAAAAGTAATAGAGAATATTTCAGAACAGAGAACATTTTGTAAAAGTGTGAGTGAAGCAGATGGTTTCAGAAAAGACAACATTCTAGAACACTGTGAATGGGAAAGAGCAGTCAATTATAAGAGAATATTCTAGAACAGAGAATATTCTAGAACAGAGAAACATAAAGGTGGGATTAGGAGAAAGCATGGTAGAACAGTATGGGAGGGGGATTCTAGAACAGTGTGAATGGAGAAAAAATGTGAGCTCAGTCTTCAACAGAACTGCGTGAATCAGAGACAGTATTCTTAAACAGTGTGAACTGTGATTGGGTGAAAATACTCCAAGGCAGTCTGGTGGTTAGGGAGTTGCAGGTGCAATCAGAAGGTCGTGGGTTTGAATCCTAATACTGGCAGTGGTACCGCTGCAGTAGCCTTGAGAAAGGTACAGTCCCCACACACTGCTCCCCGAGTGCTGAGTTGGTGGCTATCCACTGCTTCAGAGAAAGAATTTCACACTGTGCACACTGCATGCTGTGCTGTGCTGTGGTGTATTTGGAAGGACAACTGTGAGTGGAAAATTGTGAGCGGAAAGGACATTCCTGAACAATGGGAGTGAATACGAATCTGAAAACAGTGTGAATAGGATAAAGCATTCTAGAAAATTGCAAATCAGATATAATAGTCTACTCTAATATTCTATAGCTTTCAGGTATATTACTATGCACAGGCACAGACAGATGTGGCACACCATCTCAGAGTTTGGATGGGAATGTGCTGAACTAAAGGATGTGATTTTATGAGCTTGTTATTTTGTGCAAACCATATTTTTTTGGGCTGAATGTTCTAAGAGTATCTCTTTTCTTCAGTCAAAAGGACGTGTTTCAAGGTTGTCTCCATGGGGTCTTACCATAACACCAGCGACAACTGACGCTTTTTCAGGTTGACAAGGGGGTTTACATCAGTTCTTGATGCAAGTGGGGGTCACATGAACCCTAGTTAGATAGGGTGAATGATGTTTGGAAGGTGTAAGAGTGCTCTGCGAAGGATACGTTTTCAGAGGATCTTTCTGACTGGGACTGCCCCAGAACGAAGGGAGAAAAATAAAGTCTCTGGAGAAAATAAAGTCTTGTCTGTTTGTTGATTTTCCATCACAAAACATAAAGGTTTTTGTAACAAGAATTTGGACACTTTGGAAGTGCTTCTCTGTCATTATGCATTTTCTTTGGAGTGAAATTAATAGGCAATGTGCGTGATTCTGGTTCATAACAGTTAAAATTCCTTCTGAAGTATTCTGATCTATCCTTGTTATCTTGTAGCACTGTACGTTAGCCTTCCTGAGTTGAGGTAGGTGCTATTGGCACATCATGCATGGACTAGATGATATCTCTTCATAGCAAGACTGTTATACTGTATAGTGTAGATAGTCGCAGTGTTGAGCACTGTGGTACCTACCGCTCCTTACCTGAGGCCAGACACCCTATTTGAGGATGAAAGCCAGACTGCAGCTTCGCATTAGTGTTCTATCAGATAGATTTATATGAGTTTCCTCTGAAAAAGGGTAGAAATGGCATGACTCATGTGACTCAGAGGGACTAGAAGAGCAGGAGAAGACGGAGCCTCCACAGTGGCAAACTGATTAGGGTTTATCATCCTTCATATCATTCCAGCCGCACTCATCCTCAATTCTACAGGGATGCCATTAGGACTCTGAGTCGCTCACTGCTGACCTATAGGAGTCATCCAATTCCCTTGAGTCTCAACACAGATAAACACAGATGCGTACAGACCAAACAACTGATCTCTTAAGATGAAGTAAGTCTATGCCGCCGTACTTTCAGTACTTGTTGTCAAGCCATGAATATGAACTATCTAAAAAATATATACTAATGTTGATACCAAAGCACACTTTCTCCATTTCATCATTACACTGCCCTAGGCATGGAAATATGAACTGAACACTAAGCTTACCAAGGCCTCTCCTACACCCACACCACCACTTCACACTCTGAAGACGCACAGAGGTGACTGCTTCCTTTTTTTCACGATGTGGTACACAGTGTGTCCTCAGGCTATGTCTCGTTGTCTGAGGGCTACGTGTGTGTGTGTGTGTGTGTGTGTGTTTACAGTGTCTGAGAGCTGTCTGCTCCAAAAATTCTGATTATTCTGAAGACTGTCAGACATTTAAATCATGTAAAACACAAACAGCTTTCGGAAGCCCGGAGATCAAACTGAAAATCTTGACAACAACATGAGAGCTAAATTACGCATAGCTGTAGATCATAAACAAACCGGGCTAAATTCCTTCAGCCCACAGAAGACAGCTTAAACTCTCAGAGCCTGGGCTGCTGCTGCAAGCTCGCAGGAGATGAGAGTGTGTGTCTGAGAGACATGCAGTACACCCTCTAATCCACTCTCCCTGCAGAACAACACAGAAAACCCCATCTCCCACTCACTCCACCTTGCTCTCACTCATTCTGGCCTCTCTCTCCCACACTCACTGTCCCTGACACTCCCTCTCCTGCACTTTGCTTTCTCTCTCCTTCATTCACTCTTTCTTTTTCTTCCAGCCTTCTGTCTTTCTCATTCATTCTCTATTCTCTCTTTAACTCTCTTTTTTACTCTCTATCCCTTTGTCTCTCACATAAAAGCATCGAATACGCACACACACAACATACACTCAAATGTTTTCAGTGTTTGTGCTTTATATGCTTTCTTACTGTCTATGTGTGTGTTGAATAATTATGTATTTTAATGTGTGCATAGAGGTAGGAAGGACACCATGAAAGCATTCCGACAGCTGCTGCCCCTGACCGAAGAGAGTTCAGCACACTGTTTACTATTATTTATTTCTCTTCTTGGAGCCTGCCATGACTTAAAACAGTGTTTAGCTTCAGGTAGGATTGGCTCAGGTTTACTTCAGAAAATGCAAACAATTATCTTGAGAAAATACTGCACTGAATAAAGTCCTGCATTTAATTTCCCTGATTAATTACCCCGCTGTGTGAATCTTTTCTACTTGAATAAAGTGCACTCCATCAATACAATTACTACCAAAAAGAAAGTGATCTGAAAGACAAGACTGTGTTGAATTGATACACTTCTTTGAAAAATGATGTACATATTTGAAATAAATACAGCATTACATTTTTCCAGTATGACAAAGAATAAAGCTTATTGAGTAGCCTCTGATGAGTTGGATAGCACAACACAGTGTGAGTTCAGATACAGATTTATACTAAAAAAAGACTATAAAAGAATATACAGTGATCTAAAATTAAAACATAACACTCCATGCTTGGCATTTGCCTACACAACTGCTCAGCAATTGTGAAGGGAGCCTCAGGCTTTCGTAAATTAAGATACTAGTTTTAGAAAGAGGGCTACAGACACGTGAATCATTTAACAAAAAATGCTCTTAAAATTCCCTGCAGCCTTTCGTATTTGTTTATTGTGACTTTAAGGGAAGACATCTTTCACCATTTAAGCCCAGGGTATATTACAGTGTTCTTCTATACATATTTTTGGCTTCTCCTATACTTTAATTTGTTCTTTTGTCATGGTTTCTCTGATCAGTTTATCTCCTTGAATGTTTCAAACCCTGCTTCAAGGTACGTGGGTTGAGGCATGTAGCACAGGCTTCATGCAGGGCAAGTGTGTGCAGTGAGGGCACTAGGTGATTTAATCGCTCAGTGTTTGCCAATGCACTGCTGTGGGATTAGCGCAGACTTTAATCATCTTTATCACGAGTCACGATCGCTTCTGTTTGGCAGGGTGTATCATGTACCAGGATTTGTCACCAGCGTAAAATAATATGGTTCCAACTGGGTTTCCGTCATGGTTGCCAAAGTATCCACATAACCCCTTTACCTCAGAACAGTTTCACTGCCTGTTCTGTCTACAGCCAGTTAAGGACTGTTATTCTCACCATTTATGCAATTAAAGTAGTGTAATTGCTGAACTCTTTTATTAGTATTGTTATTATTATGATTACAATGGTATTTACCTTAAGGCTTAGTTCTTGTCGTTAAACTGCTTGTATATTCATTTTATTAAAACGTTAATGAACAGCTCAATTGATGCTCACCTAAGGGATTCAAGCTACTGTTATTTGTTAGCTATCTTCATCATTAAGCTCAACAAAATACTAACGAGGCAATCATCAGACAATTATCAGACAGTAACATTGCATGACTTTGCTAAACAACAACTACCAGCTGGGATAAGGGGACTTCCATTGATCTGAACTTTAAGACTTTAAGACAGACTGTCCATAGGGAATGTCCTGGATGTCCTTGTTCAGCTTTGCCCTGTATTCAGATACAGATCCTCGGTGGAGGGGATGTTGGAGCCAATAACTTTCTCTGCAGTCTTGGCAACATGATGTTGTTTGCCCTTAGAGCAAGACGTTGTGGAGCCAAACCAGACACTGATGGAAGATAGGGCAACACTTTCAATAATGGCTTTGTTGATGGGCTGTGTGATGTTGTGTTGGAGGGCTTTTTTCCCCGTTTGAACATTAAGTATGTTCATTTTTCTTTGTTTGGCTTTTAAGTTAGATCTCTTGTAATAGTTTTCCACATCTATGCTTCAGAATGTTATGTACAAAAAGTAGCCATGTGAGACTTTTTTAAAAGACATTTGAAAATGCTAGCTGCCTTGTAGAAAGCATTCACTGGAGATGTATGTAAAAAATAAATGGGATAACATCTTAAACTGCTTATAATCCATAGTAAATGCTTACTCCCAGTAAGAAACTGAAAACCATCAACATATTAGAGAATGGGAAATTTACTGTGTAAAGTTTCGTCACTAGGTGTTGCTAGTGGCACCTGATGATGCCTGAAATACAGTAACAATCTGCAACACCCCTCCCCTTTAAGCACACTGGGTAAAACAAGCCTCTTTTAAGTAACGCTCAACCCAAAAATAACCCTATATAACAAAACAAGAGCAACTAAATAAACGTGAAATACGATTTTACATAAGGGCAGTTTTGCAATTATGCTCATTTTCAACATTTTTATGACTGTTAAGAAACCTTGTATGGGTGTTTTTGACTAGTGTGGTTTAAAAGAACATACTTGTGGGATTCATGAGATGTAGCTGAATGAGGGGAAAATAACATTTGTAATACATTACAGAAAAGTCATTTTGACTGTGTATATTCATTGGTATATTCCTATTGGTAACAAGTTCAAGTCCATATAAAGAGAGCAAGCCTACTTAAAAAGGCAACATTTACGTTGTGAATAGACTAGAAAATAACCAAATATTAACCTTGCTGGATTACAAAAATACCGTTTTTGTTACAGCACTGATTATGATAAGTGCTTTATAAAATTTGCCTTTGGAGTGCTGTGGGCGGATATTTGTGCAACAGCTGCTGTTTGTGTGTGTATGGGAGACGGTATCTGGCTGACTGGCTGTAGATAGTAGTCTGAGGTTGAAAGCTTCTCCCCCAGACAAAAGCCTGAATACAGTTTCATTTCCCGCTGTCTGACTGCAGTGAGTTTGTGGGGGACCCTTGCTGCTTTTCCATCAGAAAAGAGTTTGGTTTTGTGAATGCTGGCTTTTTCAGTTCTGAGTGGAGGCTTCCCAGCATTCTGTACATTGCAGCCCTGCTGGGTCTGCTCAGAACACCAGATATCCCATCATGCACCACGGTTACCCTCAACACATCCCTCACAACTCGTTAAATAGAGCGTTGTTTTGCACTTCCCTTCCTCTCTCTCTTTGTCTCTTTCTTCCGAAGAGTGCTCTTTGAAGGCAAAATCCTCTCCGTTTTTTTATGTTTGCATGTAGCGTCTGTGTATGTTTTCTTGTCACATATACACCAGTCAGCCACAACATTGAACCACTGACAGATGAAGTGAACATTATTTCATTCCAGTGGCATCTGTCTGTCAAGAGGTGGGATAAATTAAGCAGCAAGTGAACAGTATTTGAAACTAATGTGCAGGTGTAAGGATCTGAGCAACTTGTGGTGTGTTCCTGGTATGCAGTGTAAGTACCTATCAGAAGAGGTCCAAGGAAGAATAACCAGTGAACTTTTCTGATCTGATTCCACATAAGAGATACCATTACTTACTTAATCTCTAACTTGCTTTTTCTCTTTGAAAGGGTTTGTTATGGTGTGTAACTTAACCAGCAGTAACTTGGTTAAATAGCTGTTGTTGATTTAAGTATAGCTTTACA
>JBBPDC010004294.1:0-11780 GCA_037974485.1 Hemigrammopetersius urotaenia | reverse complement strand
AAGATTCAGGACTCACTATTCATTATGAAAGAAGATTCAGGACTCACTATTCATTATGAAAGAAGATTCAGGACTCACTATTCATTATGAAAGAAGATTCAGGACTCAGGAATCTGCTTGATAGATCATTCACGATTCAATAGATGATTAAGGATTTTTTAGACGGTTCATAACTCATTGCATAGTTTGATAGATGAACAGGACTGGCCTGTTGATCCATACTGGTTTAACATTCTAAACAATGCAGATATAGACATAATTAATAGACTGATTATTCTAATGGATGCATATCACATTTCCGTACTAGAATATCACAGTATATTTCAATGCATCTTTCCACCCATATGGATGACATGAATTATGATTGGCTGATGCATTTATTACATTTAAACTGGCACCAAGTTCTTAAACATGGATAAAACAAACATAAGTCACAATGACTTATGAAATTGTCCTGCTGCCCCTTAGCAACCCCTGTGGAACCCCACAGCCCTCGAATGGCCCCTGTTTAGAGTTTATCAGCATAGCCAAGGAAAGCAGGATTCCCCCTGAAGCCTGAATTTTGATGATACTTGGGTCATTTTTTAAGGTGTATGTGTGTGTGATGGATTAGCACCAGGCCAACTGGTGGAGCACAAGTTTTCATTACATTAGCTACATTAGCCTCTCCTTTTCAGTCTTGTATCTCCACTGCATCTCTAAAACTGCTAAACACGTTCATGCCCTTAGTCACACTGTGTGCACCAGGGCCAAATTTGGTTTATTAAAAAATATATATAAATAAACACTGCCACTTCAGTCACATGATTTACAGGCTGGCCGTTGTATTCCACTCAAATCCTCGTAAAACACACAAAGAGTGTGAGATAGCACACGCCTAGCAGAGACGAGGGGGTAGTAAAGCTGCACAGAGAAAGAGAAACACACACACACACACCCAAACCCACCACAACCTAGTTTCCTTTGCTGAGAACATCTCGGTGTGGGTTGGGGCGTGAGCATATAAACATGTATAAATATGTGTGTGTGTGTGTGTGTGTGTGTGTGTGTGTGTGTGTGTGTGTGAGAACGGAAGAGGAACTGCTGTGAATGAGCAGAAAGCTGCTACTCAGCAACTCCACCATGGCCTTGTATGGTAACAGGTTAAGGTGGATCTGATTGAGTGTGCATCTGTGAGCTTCGCCGGCTCACGGCTCCTCGTGGTCTTCTGTCCACGAAGGACATCTGAAAGCAGTCTCATGCACAATGCAGTCTCAATAATTTCAATTATACGGAACAAAGCTTTTAATAAGACCAGGCTGTGTAAATGAGGCATGCAAATGTTAATATAAAGGAGACAAGCTAATGCTAATGCTCAAGAACACCATGAAGACGCATCTCTTACGCTACCTGACATAAGCCATGTTTGTTTATTCATTTATACAGTACTGAGAGCTTAAGTCACAAGCTGCAAAAATGTCAATCATTATGATAAGTAAATAATTGTATTCATTAATTAAGGGCACTAAAATGCTCTAGAAAGTTCCTATGGCGTAATAAGCCTCTACCAAAATGGTTTATAAGTGCAATGCACTAAAATAAGTATATGGGGTGATTTGTTGCTACAGTACTGTCCAAATGATCCAGATGGCCAGCCTGACAGACTGTAATAAACAACAGGAACTGTGGGGGGCGATATACTGATAGACATTATACCAGATTCTAGACGTATTTTATATTATATTGTTCTTGTTTCTCTGTGTCTTTGTGTGTGGTGGCAGTCATCACATAAGCAAATTCCTCCAGGATCAGTAAAGTTTTCTGATTCTGATTCAATAATTTCCCGAAGAGTTGCAGTCTGATGTGTATGTAACTAACACAGTCACCCACACACCCACACACCCACACACACACAGGATATGTCATTCTCTGCTCATCTCTAAAATGTTATAGAAGCCAGTAAACCACATCCTGACAAACTAACCCACACACACAGACACAGACACACACACACACAGACAGACACACAACTCATCCGGAAACTTGCTGTGTCAAACAAAAGACGAGAAGTGATTTTTTGCAGCTTCGGTTCAGAATGTGAGCTGCACCAAAACCATATAAACACACACACACACACACACACACACACACACACACTCTAGATGTCAACAGCCCTGCTACTGTATCCACTGTAGGAGCTTTCAGTGGTGGACAGGGGTCAGTATGGGCACTCTGACCAATCTGCAGCTACGCAGCCCCAGATGCAACAGAAGGTGCTGCACTGTGTTCCCTTTTCTATCTGAACCAGCATGAACTTCTACAGCAGCTCTTCTGTGGGATCAGACAAGGCAGGCTGGCCTTCCCTCCCCACGACCATCAGTCAGCCTCAGGTGTCCAGGACCTTGTCGCAGTGTCACTGGTTCTCCTTCTGTTGATAGGTTCTGACCTCTGAACCTAGGTGTAGGTGTGTGTGTTTTCCTGTCCAGGAGGATGTGAACGCTGTGGTGTAATCTAAGGAAAGCAGCTCTACTCTTTACTGAATGGCCATTTGTTTGATTCTGGGAAACCATCTGTGACTTCCTCTGAAGACGAGTGTGTCATGCAAACTCAGTGCCCTGCACTGATACACACGGCGGACCCACCCTTCCCCCACCCCCTCCTTACCGAAACACACCGTGGACCCTCCCAGCAGTCACACATTCCTCTGCAGTCCCACAGAAACACACCTTAACTGTTGGGGGCATTGGAAACAGAGCTCTTATAATGATAATTCTGCACACACACAGTTACACGTTCATGCATGCAGTTTAATGCTCGCGCACACAGGATCACTTTCACGAACGCATATAGGCACTTAACACTCACTCTCTCTCTCTCTCTCACACGCACACACACATACACACCCGCACACACACCCATCAGGGTCTGTGGTGGCCTAGTAGGTAGGACTACCTACTGGCCAAGAGGTCTTGGGTTTGGGTTTGGTTTTGGGTTTGAATCCTACCTTCAGCAAACCACCACTGGGTCCCTGAGCAAGACTCTTAACCCCAAGTGGCTCCAGAGAGACTGCCCCCTGTAGTTAGGGAATGGAAGCTGCTTCAGTTAAAGCGTCTGCTAAATACTGTAAAAGTAAATGTAAATATGTCATTAGGAACCCATTGGTAATGCAGTTTATTGGTATTTCTGCTCAGATCCACTTACAAATAAGTGTTTGTGGAAGAAACACAGACCTGGTTTTCCACAGGAACGCTCTCAAAGAAGTCAACACCGTTTTGTTTAGATAATCATCAGAGATGATGCTGTTCTTCTGTTTGGGGAGCCTGAGGCCCTGAACAGCAGTGTAATCTGAGCTGCAGCATGGGGAGTTGGAAATACAGTGCTGTGCAAAAGTCTTGAGGTCCCACATTTCGTTCCACTTAGATTTGATTTAACCTTGTTGGTGCAACAATACTAATCAAAGTCTGTTAAATCTCTTATCTTTGACACACTGCAGCTGCAAAGTACCTAAAGATAGTCCCACTAGTCACTAACCTGATCATCTGGAATCACCTGCTCCTGTTTCTTCTGGTTCAGCCCTTAAGTTAGATGTACTTTGTTCTGCTTGAATGATTCATATGTAGGTCACTGTATGTCTTAACAAACAAATAACATTCCTCTGAAACTGGTCAGGTTCAGGGTCTGGACTGAAAATGGGAGTCTTTGAAAGTCCATCAGGAAGCCTGGAGAACTGTTCCTCAAGACTACATTAAAAATACAAGAAAGTCTGGATCTCTGAAAGGAATACATAAATAAATGAGAGGGGGGTCAAGACTTTTGCACAGTACTGTGCATTGTAGTGTTCATGATTACAGCACTGTGTGGAGGGGTGTAACTTTACACACTGCTCCAGTACTATAGAAAATATAATTACACTCTTTTTTACAAAGCATTTGTTCTTTAGAGCTTCACCAGATACACACAAACACATATAAAGGGGAATTCCACCCAATTTTCAAATTGTCTGCATTCGTGGTGGAGGGATACACGCAAGGGGCCGTGAGGCAAAATAATCCTGAAAGAAAATGGAATGGTTCAGATTTGCCACTATCATCAACATCCATATAAACACTCAGAGACACGTGGAGCTTCACTGGGGGTCAATAGTGAATAAAATGGCTGTATTCGTGTTGGAGCTGTCTGGCTCCATTCACCACAACTGTAAAGAAATCAGTCTCTGCAATTAACTGTTTCACACCAAACAAACTCTGAATGACTGTTTACATCCACTTAATTATAGGGGATTTGGGAAAAGCGGAACACTTATCTTGTTTTAACACACCAACAGTTACAAGCAGGAAGTGTTTAGATATGCTTTATGGCCTTTTCTTTCAAAGAGTCTGTTCATGGTTTCAGATTCTCGGTCGGTTGCATAGAAGAGCATAAGCAAAACACCCTGAGATGGGGGGGGTCCTATCAGTATATCACACATTGGAATCATCCTCACCTGACTTGGATTAAGATCTAGCGAAGCTTGGAGACTGAACAAAAGCAACACTAGTGAATGGACGGAAAGGGTGCTCTAACTTACACTCACCATGCAACTCTTATTCAACTCATGAAATACAAAAAACATTGTAAAAGTGCATTTATATGGGTAGACATTTCATTTCATTGTATTTGTGAGGCAAGTTCTTAAATGAGGCCTGCACAATATATTGCCACTTGCAATATGCAAATGAGCCTCTAACCAACCTGACAGAGTCACCAATCACAGCTCCAGGTGAGTTACTGGGTGTTCCGGGGTCGAAAACCGGGGTCAGTATCTGGTGTTGTGAACAGTATCACAGTTCAACACATCTCTGTCGCATAGAGTTGATCAGGATGTTGACTATTGTCAGGAACTGAATATTGGCAGGAACTGGAACACGCTGACGTATACGCCAATCCAGTGCATCTCAAACATGCTCAATGGGTGACATGTCCGGTGAGTATGCTGGCCATGGAAGAACTGGGATGTTTTCAGCTTCCAGGAATTGTGTACAGATCCTTGCAATATGGGGCTGTACATTATCCTGCTGCAACATGAGGTGATGAACGTGGATGAATGGCACAACAATGGGCCTCGGGATGTCGTCACAGTATCTCTGTACATTAAAATGCCATCAATAGAATGCACATGTGTTCGGTGTCCATAACATACACCCGCCAGTACCATAACCCCACCGCCACCATGGGTCACTCGATCCACAGTGTTGACGTCAGTAAACCGCTCACCCACACAACGCCACACACGCTGTCTGCCATCTTCCCTGAACAGAGAAAACCGGGACTCCTCCGTGAACAGAACGCCTGTCCAACGTGGCAGACGCTGTCGAATGTGAGCATTTGCTGTCAGTTACGACGCCGAACTGCAGTCATGTCGAGACCCCGATGAGGATGATGAGCATGCAGATGAGCTTCCCTGAGACGGTTTCTGACAGTTTGTTTATGCTTTGGTTATGCTGCTGCTGTCTGGGTGGCTGGTCTCAGACGATCATGGTGGATGTGGAGGTCCTGGGCTGGTGTGGTTACACATGCTCTGTGGTTGTGAGGCTGGTTGGATGTACTGCCAAATTCTCTGAAGCGCCTTTGCAGATGGTTTCTGGTAGAGAGACGAACATTCACTTCACGCCAACAGCTCTGGTACATTTACATTTACGGCATTTAGCTGACGCTCTTATCCAGAGCGACGTACATCAGTAGACATTCCTGCAGTCAACATGCCAATTGCACGCTCGCTCAAAAGTTGTGGCATCCGTGGCATTGTGCTGTGATCAAACTGCACATTTCAGAGTGGCCTTTTATTGTGGGCAGTCTAAGGCACACCTGTGCAATATTCATGCTGTCTAATCAGAACCTTGATATGCCACACCTGCGAGGAGGGATGGATTATCTCGGCAAAGGAGAAGTGCTCACTAACACAGATTTAGACAGATTTGTGAACAATATTTGAGGGTAATGGGTCTTTTGTGTATGTAGAAAATGTTTCAGATCTTTGAGTTCAGCTCATGAAAAATGGGAGCAAACATCCAAACTTTTGGACTCGATTCCAAAACCTTAAAGACCAAATAAATGGTACAAGTGCATTCATATGTGTAGAAATGTTTACCATTTGTTTTTAAAGTTCCATTAGGCCTGAATCATACCAGAGACAAGATGTGTGGCTGCTCCTCGTCTTATAACGTCTGACTGAAGAATGTCTTATGCCCTTTAGTGTTACAATAAAGTGCAGTGACATCATCACAGTGGAACTCCCCAACAAAAGCCTCTTCCTCCAATAGTCCCGGCCTTCACCTTTGGAAAAGGAGGCACTTTTTTCCTTTTATACATCCTGTGGCACAAAGCTGTGCTTCGGAGTTCCAGGAGGCCACGCCTCGAGCTCCTTAAACACATAAATAAGCAGATGGGCTGGAAAGGCACTATGTTTAGCACCGGTTTGTTTTCACTCAATACAGGTAGTCGGGTCACTTTTGTTTTCTGTACCCAGACCAGCATTAGCCACTGTTAGCGCCTATAAAATAAACATGGAGCGTCGGTCGGTTCGTCTCTCACGCAGCTGGCGTCATCCGGAAGCCTCGCTCTCGAGCTGTAGAGTCGGGATGAACTAAGCCATGTCGCTGCGGTTTTCCGTGCAGATCAGATCTAAACAATACGTCCTCTGTATGGAAATTACAGCTCAGAGCTGCAAAACAGACCTCACCATTACTGACCTGAGTAGAACCTACAGTGCTCCAATAATATAGAACTAAAATGAATGCTTTTTTATACAGCATTATTTCTTACTAGAGCAGGTTTTGTGTGAAAGACTTTGAAACTCCCTGAGTCAGACCTGCACACAGTGGTGGTGAATCTGCCTCTAAATGCTCCCTCATAGAAGCCTATTCCACGAAATGACTATAGTTAAGGCACCTAAACCCTGAGACATTGTTCTGCCAGAGTTTTGAGAAACCTTTGGTCCTTAATCTAAACTCTTCCATGGTGGAGGGAAACATGCAGGGTCTCACGAGGCCAAAGAAAACTGATTTACTATCATCAACATCCATATAAAAACTCAGACATGTGGAGTTTCACTGGGGGACAATAGTGAATAAAACAGCTGTATTTGTGTTGGAGACATCTACTTCCACTGTGAAGAAATCAGAGTCTCTATGCTGGACCAAAGTGCTCCGAGTGACACACACATACATTATATACATCTCTATTTATCTATGTATACACATGTATATAAACATATATACACACACATGTATGTACACACACACACACACACACACACACACACACACACACACACACACACACACACACACACACACACACACACATTTCTCTCTCTGTCTTTATTATATTCTTCAGAAGAAATAATATGAATGGTGTATTGTGTCTGTTGACCTAGTGGTCAGGGAGTTACAATCGGGAGGTTGTGGGTTCGAATCCCAGGACTGCTAGTGTCATCACTGAGTTACTCTTGCCCCTCTTTTGTGGTAGCCCCCTGCTTCACTGGCTAAATGGGCTAAATTGCCATTTCACTTTCCTTCTGCAGTGATACAGTCCAGTAGCAAAAATAAATTTGTTTGAATACAGTAATCTGTAATTTTTTTTACAGCTTTTGCCAGGGCTTACGTTCCAAGAGCACCTGTGTATAGTGAAAAAACACGTTGTTGTGTTTTGGTTAAAAAAATGCCTAAAATGTCTATTTTTATAGTGTAAACCCTAAATCTGCCCACAAATCTGTTCCCAGAACACTTTAATTTCAATTTAAACTCAGTTCAATGCATTACTCTTAAAGAAATATAAAAGTAAATAAATAATCAGAATCAGAAAACTTTATTGCTTAAAATAAAGCATTAGCAGTTAGCATTAGCAGCGCGCTACTCATACACAAAAGAAAGGTTGAAATAACTCTCTCTACCCACATGTTTAGAAAGAGCACAGCTTACTAATACTAAATAAACGGAGATAACTGTTGAAAATTGTGGGAGGGGGGGTTAAAACACTACAATACGAGGACAAGACACGGAGCAGTCATGCTACATGCTGCAACAGCTTCTTCTTCTTCTTCTTCTTCTTTTTAGTGCGGTTGGCAACTATTCTGTGTATTACTGCCACCGCTGGACTGGTGGCGGTAATATAGTTCGGTACTCAGAAAAAATCTGTGTTAGACTGAATCCGCGAATGTTGATCCGTGTAAAACTGAGGGTTTACTGTATTGGAAATGTGACCAATAACAAGTAGCAAACTTTTGAAGCAAGCAGTAAGAGTGCTTATACCAGGACTTGAGAAAGAAAGAGCAAGAGTTTATTGTACAGCTTGTACAGTTGTACAGTTTTGGCGCATTTCTCTGCAGTAAAAGGAATGCTATCAAAATTTGGTACGAAACAATGGGGCTCCCAATACGCTGGTTTGAATACAGCAGTATGGGTCCAGGGGAGCAGGTTTCGAAGGGCCGTGACGGGTCTGTTTTACGCAATGCCTCTGGGTTTAGAGCAGAACGAGGTGGAGCTCTCTCAGGAGTGCTGTGAATAATGCAGGTCCAGGCTGAGTGCAGCGGTCAGTCACACACAGCTGCAGAGCTCCAGTGATTAAATATTCATACCTCTGGGCCTCCGCGAGAAATGCAAGGCACCGGGGTGATCAGAGACACAGCTATTTCTGTTTTCCCCTTTTCTCTGAACTTTTTTCCTTTTCATTTATTCAGATTTGGTGTATACCCTGCGAAAATGGCAACTACCTTTTACATTACTTTTCGTGGGGGTTGTGTTCCAAGAGCACCTGCATATAGTGAAAAAGTGAAAGTGACCATTTGTCATACGTGAACACACCACAGCACGAAATTCTTCCTCTGCATTTGACCCATTCACCAAGTGAGGCAGGGGGCAGCCAGGAACACGGTGCCCGGGGAGCAGTGTGTGGGGATGGTACCTTGCTCAGGGTACCTCGGCGGTCTTGGGAATCGAACCCAGACTTTCTGATCACAGGGCGAATGCCTTAACCACTAGGCTACCAGCTGCCCCCCCAAAAAAACATGTTGTGGTCATGGTGTAAACCCTAAATATTCCCACAAATATTCTCCCAAAAAACGTTAAGATCATTTTAAACTCAGTTTAATACATTAACCTTAAAACATTAGTTGGTCTGAAATGCCTTCACACACTTGATGGTGTACGTGGCATTTTTTTGTTGAGTTGACAAAAATGTATAAAATACACAACAAATGATGTATGAAACACAACAAATGATGTATGGTTTTATAAAACCGTCCCGCAGGGGGCAGGAGAAACAGCATCACGTTTACAGTAGCTAGCATCATGCTAAGCTAGATTCTTCAATGAAACTGTGCTAGTTAGCTTACGTTTAGCATTTCTGGTTTAGCAGTTACCTGTTAGCTACTGTGTGAGTACATTTTGATTTATACAGGACATGTTATACAAAACTCACTTTAGTTATAAAAGGTCTATGGGCTAAAAAACATTATCATGATGTTCTTTACACAGAATCACTCTAACATAAAGAGATTCAGCAGCTTTATTCTTCACAGTTTCAATTCCTTTCAAAACGAGCCGTTTCAGGGCTCTATCACTTTTATGCAAATAAGCTGTTGCTGGCCACGCCCCACCCATCTCATGCTAATGCTGTGCATTTAACTCACGTCAAAATGTCTGAAAAGAGAGGCGCTATCACCCCTATATGTTCGACTTGGAGTGTTTATAGGAGCAGTAGCGACCCAAATGGAAATACAAAAGGGTGCAAGAAGTGAGTTTTGCATAATATGTTCCCTATAAACTAGTTAAACTTTAACACCATAGGTCAAATATTACCTGCCCCATAATATCCAAACTTGCTTGACTTTATGTAGTTATTGGTCTCAAATGTGTGGCTTCAAAAACGTAGCTTTAGCGGTTCAGAAATCGCCGCTTATGGAATGCACAATGCACTAAGGGGGCGTGGCCTCAATAGCTCTGCAGTAAGTAGTGTGCTGTGCCTGTGATTGAGGAACAGCGTAGAAACCTAACTGTATTTGCATTAGCTTTGATTATGCTGCAGTGTAGTTGTTACCAACTATATTTTATGTTCCCAGTTCATTCCCGTTTATTCCCATGGAAGGTTTCTGACTTTTACAACCCTAGAGGAAACATTGTAACAGAGAAGTCCAGTTTCATTACTGTATCCTTTGGCCGAGATAGTATTAGAAGTTCTCAGGGGGAACAGATACTAGCCCATTATTTGATGATCAGTATTCGGGAGCGTCCCTCCTCGGCCTGTGAAGGCCTGGATTGAGCGGGAGCTGACGATAAGGTTAGAATACATTGGTGAAAAGGACCTGCAGGACTGGCGTCTCTATCATAAAAATGAGGATGGTTGACAGCCTCACGCCCAATCGATGTTTCATTTGGAGTGTCAGGGCGACAGAGATTGATGGTAAAGGTAGAGGCCTTTAGAGCACTTTCTTCTTCCTTTTCTTAACACACTTTCTTCATTCTGCACTCGCTCTGTGCTTGCTTTGCTGTCGTTCTCTCATTCGTGGCTTGTCTTTTTGCCCTATTCACACAAACACACACAAACACACACAAACACACACATACACACACACATACACACACACACACACACACACACACACACACACAAACAAACATTAACACTAAGGGTAGGAGGTATACAAAAAGCAAATAACTCTGGAAAAATACAGCACAAAAGACATTGTTATGACTGTCAAATTTAAAATGTAAAACAATTAAGGTACCCTTGAGTGGAATGAAGCCCAGCTGCTTGTGTGCTGTATATTTTGTTTCTATGAAAAGAATCCATGGTTTTAGCCCCCTAAAGGAATACAGTAACCCCTCAGTTTTACGCGGATCAGCATTCGCGGCTTCAGTCTAACACAGATTTTTCAGAGAACCGAACTGTATTAGCGCCACCAGTCCAGCAGTGGCAGTAATACACTGAAAAGTTGTCAACCGCCATAAAAAGAAGAAGAAGCTGCTGCAGCATGTAGCATGACTGCTCTGTCTTGTCCTCATATTTTAGTATTTCAGTATTTTAGTTTTAACCCCCCCTGAACGTTCAACAATGATCTCAGTTTATTTAATATTAGTAAGCTGTGCTCTGTTTAAACGTGTGCGTAGAAAGAGTCTTTGCACGCTGCTAATGCTAACTGCTAATGCTAACAGCTAAAAGTTTTCTGATTCTGATTATTTACCTTTACATTTTCTTTAAGGGTAATGCTGAGTTTAAAATGAAATTAGTGTTGTGGGAGCAGATTTGGGGGCATATTTAGGGTTTACACTATAAAAATAGGTTATTTTTAGGCATTTTTTAACCAAAACACAACAATGCGGTTTCTCACTATACGCAGGTGCTCTTGGAACGTAATACCCGCGAAAAGTGGCAGATTGCTGTAAAACTTTGAATGGGCCATAGGGAGACCTTTGGATTAATCAATGAGCAGCAAACTAACAAAAGCAACAGTAGTGTTGACAGCTTTAGTTGCTCTTGACTCCCCCATTCTGCAACAAGAACGCATGGATTGTGTGAATGACACTCAAAGATCAAAGATGAGTGGTTGAAACGTGCAGTTACTGTGTTTTAACTGGATATAGGCAATACTATATTTACTGTGAATACTGTTATACAACTCTGAAAAAAATAAGAGACCCACTACAGTTTATTTTGAAATCAGCATCTCTGTGTGTGTTAAATTCCTATACAAGCACCTCATTCTGCTTTATGAGGGACTGATTAGTGATCAGCTGAATCACATCTTATTTAATGAGGAAAAGTAT